>JARPRH010005197.1:0-15270 GCA_031763665.1 Calameuta haemorrhoidalis
TACCGGCAAAGATTACCAACAACCTATAATGCATTTAAAATGCCGCGCGCAGGTGAGCGGCCTTTTTAAACGTTTAGAAGGGCTCGAAGTTATCTTGTTAAAAATAGGTTGTTGCATTTTCCTAGACAAAATAGTGTTTGCATATCATTCTGGGATAGTTTATGCATCATTTAAGACAATAAAAAAAAAAAATTGAAAAAAAATTTGCTGGGTAGTATAACCCCTTAATAATAATAATAATAGCAACAATTGTGAATGATCAGGAAAAGTCATATATTTTTGTAAAAAAGCAGAGTCCTGGATGGGTGACGCTAATGGCCTTGCCCCTAACAACAACAATCCATTCAGACGGGCAAGCTCGCAGGTCATTTCCCTATCACCGCTATCAGAGGGTTTCTCTGAAGAAGAGGCGAGGGCGGCGCTACTGGCCAGCGATACCGATGATATAGACGGTGATACAGACTCCGATGACGAGACGTACTGCCAAACTGGATGCGGTCGTATTATTCGATCAAACGAGGACGCCGATCATGATGAAGAAGAAGACGCCGATAACGACGTTTTACCACCGGGTCGTAGGTTTATCATACAATCCGAATGACGCGGCGGATAGAAAGGTTTCATTTACACGGGCGTGAAATAAGAATAACTATCACCCAGCCACCCGAGTACCAAGATACGAATGTGGTGTCTTGGTTGCAAGGAGCTGTCAGGGACATATACATATATCTCACAAGTTCATGTACTCCGTGCGATTATATAGGTTTGACAATTAATTCAGATAGTTTTGCGCAGGGGGCTGCATAGTTATCATACAGAACCGCTCGTAATTTTCTGGAAAGCGATGTGTGGGGTATAATATCTAGTGTCGCGCAAAGTGCGGGTGCCTTTCAGCTAGATAAATCTGTTGTTATTTCGTCATGCATAGTTAAAATACCGGTGGGTGCCACTCGCATACAATTAACACACGCGTTTGTAAAAAAATAATCTATACTGATCATCACGAACTCGGGTAATCTCTGTCTGCCTAGATCGCTCGTTGCAGTCGCGGTATACGTGGAACGTGGCGAGGTCCGCTCGGGAGAATTACACGAGAAATTACAACGACGCGGACAGGTGGTCATTTTGCAGCCTATATCAACACATTCTTAAAAATCAAACAAGAGGCGAGTGGTTGGCCGCACGAATGCGTCAATAATAGGGAAGCTCAGCAGGCCTACATAGAGGAGTACGAGAGGGTCGAGGGTGTTCGTCTCGATCCTGATAATATACAATCAAACCCTGGTCTACGGTCCGTTGCAAAGCTATGTCTAAGTTCTTTTTGGGGCAAGTTTGGTCAGCGCGAAAATCTACCTAAAACAGAAATCGTGACAACACGTCTGTTACGTCCGAACCAGAATGAAGGCCAATTACCCAATCTGGTGCCTTTACCGAACCGTAATATACTGATACTTTGCCCTGTTTTGAGTCAATGTTTTCGCACTTTACTCGGGATTGGGCTATGCTTCTGATTACCAAAGGAAGAATGAATAAGGTTGGGAATACGCACAAATTTGATTCTGAAGATACTAAAACAACATAAAACCCGACACCAACTAAATAATTGGAACTTAGGAAATTCTAACATCTACTATGATTTAACACAAGTTCAAGTGTCCCTCCACCAAATGTAGTTATTATAATTGCTTACCTCGACGTCTACTGATGATGATGATGATGATGATGATGATGATAAAGAGAAGGATGATAATAGTATTAGAAGAGATTCGATTTGAAATAGCAAGATACGGATTGAATTTAAATAAGCAAACGAACACAATTTGTTATAAAATAAGCAAACAAAGAACTAAACAACTACGATACTCGGTATACAAATTGAGAATTACTATGAGAACTAAGTTGGTCGACTGATCGGCGGAGAATGAGGATGAATCTTGGAGGATTTGGTGGACGTTAGTTAGCGGGGGTGGATTTTTGGGGTAGGACTGAGGATTTTTGCTATTGGTTCATCTAGAGAAATCTTTAGGAAAATAGTATGTGGTGTTCAAGGAAATTATCTCATTGGTGCTGGAAATTTTGGCGGGTAAGCTTCGTATGGGGGTGAAGGATTTACTGGGTCAGGATTGGACAGGGATGGTTTCTTCGGAGATGAGTAAGGAATCTAGTGGGGTTTTCAAGGAAAAGTCGTAAAATCAGGAATGTTCGGTATCAGCGCACATGTGCACTTGAGAGAAATCGCTAACGGTCAGGGCAGTTGTTAGGTACAATTTTTTATATATGTTATAACGGGGTACCCGGCTGGTTCCCCCGCTACAATTAATTTATCACAGGGCCGCCAGGGAGTGCTGGAGAGCTAGGAATTTCCGAAAAATTAGGAGTTCTGATCGGGAATCGAACCCTGTCCTTTCCAGTTGCTCTATTAATAAGAGTATCACCACAATGTTCTCTGACACACGACTTGTGACATCCCGGGACCTTCAACTTCTGTATCAACAGCATTGATCAGTACCTTTAAACGCTTTAAACCTTTAAAGGCTTTAAACCATCGAGCGCTTTAAACTGCTACAAACACGGATATGCGCACGTCATTTGAATCTTGCTTTATGCTTCATTCTCACTCGAAGCTTCGGAATATACCTGCATGTGTTCTGGTTGCTCATTGGTCAACCGCTCATCTCATAGAAACGCCATCAACTACTTTGGTCAACATCATTTCATCCTACTACCCAACTTTCTCGGACTAGTTACTGGTACATCTTCTCATTGGAGGAGGCAGCCATAAGGAAAGGAAGGAAGGAAGGAATCGAACCCGATACCTTCGGACTGCCAAGTCGGGCACTTTACCACTGTGCCATCGAACCCACTGTCCGGCCTGCTAAGTCCTGTTTATTTACATTTCGGTCATTCCTAGGTGGTATCCCCTCCAGCTTTGTAACGCCACGTTACAATGTATCCTCTTGAAAGGTTCATCTAGCGTTTCCCTAAACCTGGGGCCCATATGCGAGATAGCCGCTTGCAAGGGTCACTATGTGATGGAAACCAGACTCCACTGATTGGCCTTTTGATATTTAGTTATCGACCGCGGATGTGGAACCTGATTTCTCACGCGGATGTAACACGTCAGAAACTCGTGAATTTACTCACATGTCCGTAGATCGAGATTACAGGAATTTTACCTATAGACGATGAGAGGCTTTACGTTAACACGCGAAATACGAGCGATTCTTTGATACCGACATTCTTTGATAACCCGCCTTCTTTCCAATTTTCTGTATTATGACTTTTACATGTTCATCAAATTTCAGATGGTTATCAACTATTACGCCCAAGTACTTAAAACTAGTACCTTCTTCGATTTCTTGTCCATTTATTTGGACTTTATTCCTTGAATCACTTATCACAACTCGTATACCTCTTATGAACATACACTTAGTTTTTCTAGTATTAATTATTAACTTATTATGCGAGAACCATCGATTTATCCTTTTCAGATCATAATTCAGTTTTGCAGTTATGTTACTTTTTGATTTTCCTGATGTGTAGATTGACATGTCGTCTGCAAAGAGTGTTATTTTGCTGTATTTTAGAATTCTGTCAATGTCGTTAATGAATATTATGAACAAAAACGGTCCTAATGCCGTTCCTTGCGGTACTCCGATCGTGATTGACTTTTTCTCCGATAGTGTGTTCCTGTACTTTACTCTCTGGTATCTTTCTATAAGATAGTGCTTAAACCATTCAATCACGCGTTCGCTCGTTCATGCGTACACCATTTTCGCCGTTCGGCTCGTTCGTTCGCTCACACGCACTCATATCGTTCTCGCGCTTTCAAGAATGCTACACATAGTAATGGGGGAAACATCAATGATAACAAACAAATCGCAGAACAACTCAACCTCCACCCCCCGAAAAGACAAAAGCAAGAAAGAGACTCCTCCTACGGAAGAAGGAAGGGACGAGACGGCCAGGGTATATAACTAAGCCACAGGATCAATTAAGATTAGTGTAAAACAGTGAAAAAGAGAGGCGAACGTGGTGACAAGTGAGAGTGCATATTGAATAAATTTCTTTTACTGTGTACGTACCTAAATCAATAAATACATTTAATCCCGATTCACGGTGTTCGCTCATTCAGCATAGTCTCCTTGATTAATTGTAAGTTCGCGGGTTGTTGCATTGGGGTCCTGGGACCATTACGGTTTCTTGGCAGAGCAACTGCGTGGGTTATTCCATTGGGAATTCAACTCACCGGGCAGGGGTACTCGTTGAGGCAACTGTGCTTTAACGTTACGTACCACCGGTGATGTCTCCGCCAAATCCTGGCTGTATGAATGAACGATTTGACATAGTGATTCTCTGGTGGCACTGATTTCCATCCCACAGATTACATAGCAAAACAAATCGGAACGAACACGCTTTGTACTTTATCCGTATTCGTACACCGCGCAGACATTGGTGCACGTTCGATCGCGGTATCTCTCTCCACGTTCCTCAACCGCGCTCGTTCACGTACTCTCTCGTTCGCACACGTTCTCCTCAACGTCCCGTTCCGCACTCTCTCACGTTCTCTTTCGTACTCTCTAACGTGTTTCACGTTCGCACGCACTCACACACTCTTTCACGATCCGTGTGAGGCGCTCGTACCGCGGTTCTCTATATCGCAGTATCGCGGGATTTTTAACATTCCCCATAATTTAGAAGCACAAAGAATTTGGTTTTGGTGTCTTATGGAAATCGTAAGTAAACCGAGCAGAAATCATCGATCTGGGACATGTTTAGAAATTAATTAAAAACTAGCGTTTAACATTATTTTACAAAAGAAACAAAAATATACAATGAAATAGAATTTAGAACCTGTTAAAATCGAGAAATTATGAACGTTGGAAGTCGGTCATTATACATAACATAACATTTGATATCACTCATAAATTTCATACACACATTCATACATAATCATAAAAAAATAAAATAAAATAAAATAATTAAATCAAATTAGTGCAATGGTAAATACATACGTGGCCGAGTAGAATTGTTGGTCAATATATCCTTCCGTTGTGATAATCCAGGTGTCCAATGTGTATGATTCTCCTTAGATATCCAAGAATCGTCAGTTACTTTAATACTGGATGTAGCACATGTGTAATCGCTGTTCGATATATCTTTCCGGTATGATAATCCAGGTGTCCAATGTATATAATTCTCCTTAGATATCCAAGAATCTTCAGTTATTTTAACACTGGATGTAGCACATGTGTAATCGCTGTTCGATATAGCCTTCCATTAATGTGGCGCATGTGGCCCGTCTAGGACTAACGGAGTTGAAATATTTCTTAGGCCGTTAAATGGGCCCTCGTTCGCCTACTCAATTTGTAATTCACATAATAATATACCAATGATCGGATCTTTGTTTTCTATACTTAAAATTAATATTAATACCTGTTCGATGAATAATCGCCAATTTTGCCTTAAGGAGATTCCCGTTTTGAGCTCCGCACCGTTACATAGCCGGCGAACGAAAGGGGCGAGGAATGTGGGAGTTGGCAAAACTTTATAATAGCGCGACTAGCGACATGAATATTAATTGTCAATACTATTTGTGTAGCTTACTACTCGATCGGTAACAGCATCATGCAATTGCTTTCGTTGGTACGTTACAAGCGAAAAGAAGATCAATGAATCAGTTTAAAAAAATTTTTATTACGGTCCATTGATAATATGGCCGCAACCAGGAGTGAAATAACATTATAACGTAATATATTAAAAGGCATAAAAATTATTATTGCTCGTAATAATAATAATTTGCTAACAAATTTGCTATTTACAATTTTGCCTTTTTCCTGTTCATTTTCGTCTTTACTTTTCGTGTGTCGTAATTCTTATTGACGGATTTTGCGATGAAGTTAGTTCTCATAATTAAGTAAAATGTCGCAATGTCTTTAGTTAGTTCCTTTTCGTGATTCTCACATGCCACCAAAGTCAAACGTTCTATTGGCCCTACACGTTCTACTATTTTGAAAAGAGTGTTTTCCTTGACAGTCAGTGTTCCGACAGCATCGAGCACTGCTGCCTCCAGTGTTCTCGTTAGTTGAAACAGTTCTTCGCTCAGATACAATAATCCTACGAAGCGGTTCATAAGATCAATTACGCGATCACGATCGCAACTGTCCTCGGATTTTAAATGATTTCTACACTCCAAGCAACGCGTTAATCGAATGCCTTTTCGGGCGATATAACCGGCTATGTATGCCATAACTTCTTCGCTCGTTTTTACTATATCGTAGTCATGAGTACCAAGATGATCACGGCTTGAGTTCGAGTACGTTTCGCAGTAACGATGATCTCTCTTCGTGGTAGCTGCGATGGAGTTATTTCCTGAATCTTCAAATTGTCCACTTTCGATCACGGCATCCAGTTTGCCGAAAAGTTCTTTTTTTGAATTTTTACAAGCAGCCAATGATTCCTTCGGCCCCATAAGTATTTGCAGCAACTCAATTCCAGATACATTAGAACTTTTTGGTGGGTTTATTAGCGAATATGAGCACATCAGCCGAACAACCTGGGCAAAGAGCACCGGGTCCGGGTGATCGTTGCTGCCACACGCATTACGCATCATGCCGAAAAATCTCTTTAAAATAAAATAACAAGCATACAAATGTTTCAATGTTTCTTAATGACAGTTATTGTTTTAATATACATGCAAATTGGCTACCTCGAGTGCATCCTGATTAAGACGTGCGGTCATCAGGTAATCGAATTGGAAGTCGTCGTGGAGAAATTTCAGTAATTCCAAAGTGCTTCCTAACGTTACTTTAAAGCCCCTAACTGTACTGGCCGATATTGAAAAAGGATACCCTTGCGCTCTCGCATCATTCTGCCCGTTATCCAAGTAATTAAGGAATTCGTGGATCGCCTGTAGTATAACATTCATATATAAACAAAATCGAAAAAGGAAAATCAAAATGAAACAGATAATAAACAGCTTATACATTGCATCATAACTTAAATAGAAGATGTTGATGCACTTCCCATGACATCGATTACTAGATATTAAAATATTTAAAAAAAATGATTGAAGGTAGTTGCAAATCTTTAAAAGTCACTGAACAAAATTGTAATCGCTGAAACGGCTGAAAATAGTATTTTAAAACTTGTACTTGAGACGAAAATCAAACAAAAAGAAATAATGATAAAGTACTGACAACATTAATTATGCATAATAATGATATCATGATTTTCTTAACAATTACGAAAAAAATTGATCCACAAAAAATCGCAATCCAATTTTTGTTACCAAAATTGATTCATCGATGTATTTCATTTAATATACATTTTTTATGTAATTAATTTTTTAGTACTTCAATAATAGAGTTGCGATGCATCATACCTTTTTCTGCATACATGTATTAGTCAAACGTAACGCATCTGACGGTTTACGGGACATCATCGCTCAGATAATGTTGTCGACCAATCGAATTAAATAGATCGTCGGTGCAGCATCTTTCAGCCCTGGACATTTTGGATCATCCGTGAAGAACTCCATAGCTACTCTAACTCGTTCCGAGAATAACTGTAATACAATGAATATAAATGTATAGCACAAATGTACGATAAGTTTTGATGCCATTTAATCAAAACAGACACTGTCGGCAATATATATTTTCGTAACTTACCTCGAAAGCGAGCGGCACGTTCATTTTTTGGTACCCATTCGGCTCCAGATGCGCGGCTGTCAAGGTTATGCGCAATACTCGTGTTTGGCTTCGTGTAACCTTCATGAGTTATAAGTGTTTCCCAATGAGACTTTATGATGGTACCGTGATGAGTCTGTTATAGACAGAAATAGAAACGTTGGAATATCAATAAGAGTTGAGGAATGATTGAATGTAAAAAAGATATGAAAATGAAAATAGTTGCAGAATAGATTCGGACAGTTATTTCATTACAGAAGAAACAATTTTGAATTTCCATTGACAAATTATGAAAAAAATAAGAATAGATTCAAGAAGCGGCGATTGTTTCGAATCGTAACTTTGGGTTGGCAAATAAGTTCGTTCGGTTTTTTAGAACTAACACCGAAAAATAAACCGAATGAATTTATTTGCCAACTCAACATTTCTCGGTGTCTAAGTAACTTTTTCATGTCAATACGATTTCATATTGCGTTTTATCATTGTCTGAATTTCTTGCCCTGAACGACGCGATGCTGTGTTTCATGAATCCGTTTCGAAAACACTTGATGAGATGCGGAAAGTCGGATATCATCCATAGTCGACGGTTCGGATCACTCGGATGCTCGCAATTATAGTGGCCATTTCCTATGCCAAACATTGTCCAGACGCCTCGATTCCATTGCGCTCCATCCATCGTTATCACATCGACATAGAATCCAGCACACTCTATACGAAACAAGCACTGTAGTATCAACTTGTATAAGATTTTGCTCGTAACCGAATCCTTGTTCAAAAAGTATCCTAAAACTTGAATCCAGATTCCTCGAAACGACTGGAACATGAACACTAGGGCATGATCGCCTCTAGTATTCTGCAAGTACGCCGGTGTGTCATCTCCCAAGAACACGAAACCCTGGAACTTCATAGACTTGCGATCGAGATTAATCGCTGTGCTTAAAGCCATTTCATCGATAAGGAGTGAACCTGCCGAAAAAAATTACCCATTTTGTATACCTATTTCGTTGATATCACATAAAATCGTTAATAACGAGAAATTAATCTTTACTACAGTATTTTAATTGTTACTAACGTTTTTATATATTTTCTACATATATTTCTACGAGCAATATATAGGGTGTCCCAGAACTACTTCCCGAGAATAGTACCGGAGAATGTCCCGGAAAAAGTACCGGAAAAAGTCCCGGAGAATGTCCCGGAAAAAGAAACGTAAAAAGTCCCGGAAAAAGTACCGGAGAATGTCCCGGAAAAAGTACCGGAGAAAGTCCCGGAGAAACAAGGAGCGAGGAACAGTAAGATTTCAAGAAAATGAGCGAGGGACATCTGTACTTCGAAAGCCACGGCAAAGAGCTTCATGCAGGTCCACCAAAATGCACAGGATGACTTAGGGGAAGACAAAAACTAGAAATGATTAATGCCTGTTTTGTTATCCCTCTTTGTAGATATCCGTGTCTACGTCTTGCGTACGTTTCCCTTTACTTCTTGCCGTATGGTGTCATTCGATTTTCTCTAAAGTCTCACGGAAAATTAAGTTAAAATCATGGGTTTACGCATTCATACTATGAATTTTGATCGATTCGCTAGTTAACTTTATGAGAATGTAATTTTTCTCTTGTCAAGTTGAATCAGTACCTCCCAAGTTGTCATCTCCTTCAACTTTGCCTTAGGGCCTCATCGTGCACGAAAATCTCTTTGCCCGCGGTATGTCGAGAAAAAATAATTATCCGTATCACCTCAGTTAAAATAGCATTCCAATGCGGTTGACGCACCGTGCACGGCTTTGCATTTGATCCAACTCATTGTCAATCCTCGAAACAGTTGAGAATCGCGCGTTGCGCGTGAGACGGCTGCACGTAGCTAAGGAGTTCGGCCAGTACCGGTAGTCTGTCAACGAAAATGCTTGGCGCTCGGATTATAAAACAATTGCGAATCGCGCCATCTGGCTGTAGCAGTTAGCTTTTGCCTGTCACGACTATACCTCCCATCTAGCAGCCATGATCCGCGGAAATTCTTCATTCTGATTGGTGCATCCTAAATGCTTCCTATTTAAAAACTATTGCGAATTTTGAAAAACGGTTTACGGGAGGGTACTCAGAGGACCCCCAGCCATCACCCATTTTCGGGTGTTAAAGTAGTTCTGGGACACACTGTATTTTCTACGAGCATATTGCAATGATATGCTCGAGTAGCAGTTACAAAAAAATACGCACTTTTCGCTCATATTATAGGAAAAGGAGTGATAATAAGGAAATGGTATGGAGGAAAGAATAACGAAAATGGCGATGACGTAACAAGTGGCAACTACGCTTTTATTAGTAACAGAAGAGTACTTCCATTTCTAGCAGAATAGTAGTATATCAGAAATTCAAGAATGTTTTCGAAAGCTACATTCAATCAACCGATTGAAAAAAAAGCAATAAATATACAAGCAAGAAGGACGATAACATTAAAAGCAGCGTAAGTAATGTAGCTGCTATAAATGATACACCTTCTTTCGGAAATGTCCATTGCGGAAGACTTCAATGTCAAACAATCAAAGATTGATTTTTGAAACCTATATGAAGTATCCAGTTTCTGGATGTATCTAATCAAGGTGTCTTTGCAAGGGAGAGGCAGGATGTTTCGGGAACGCAAGTGTTCGTATAATTTGCTGTTTTTAATCCGCATAAGTAAGCACTGGTACACCCAGTCTAAAGTGTACCGCCTTTGATTTGTTTGAACGTTTGCTGTTTTCAAACGCTAATTGCATCATTCAGTGTTTGCTCGCTGACAGCAGAACATTGTTGATGGACTCAAACTACTTCTGGCAGCAAAAGTTTGCCCTGCGGTTAAAATATGTAAAATATGTTGAAATCAACATTAAGAAAGTTTGCCCTGCTGTTAAAATATGTAAAACAATGTTGAGATAAATATTAAGAAAAGAAAGCCATTCGGATTATTGCTAATTTTAGAGAGGAAATACAAACTGTAACGATGAGAGCACAACACATTGCATCTGTAATATTTGGTATGAGGATCGGTGCTTCGTTGCGGCTTTTTTGGTTTTATATAAAAAATGTATAGTATAAAATGGTTTTAGAAATGAAATGACCATTGCCTTTGCTCGTAAACGTTTACACGCACGCTGTTTCACGTTGGCTGCGTGTTTCGACTGAGCGTATCGAGTTTCCAAATTCGTTTTTCAACGATTCTTCCGATTCTGAATCTTTCGTCGAAGTTTTCGACAGGAGCTGTACCTAGGTGCAATAACGAACTTTCCATATTCACCTGGTCTTACGAACTTGACGCAGTATTCGTCTCGTCTAAAAATACATTTTTAGTTTATTAATCCACAAACTGTTACATAGAAACATATAATCATTTGTCGAGAGACTAGCTATTCACGTTTACATTCTTCTGTGTAAAACAAGACTCTGAGCGAAGCAAGAAACAGAGAAAGGCGGGGAAAGTATTTTAACCAATATTGTAACATCATATTTTACAATAATTCTCTTAGTTTAGCACCCTAGCAATCGTTTCAAGTGTAAAAAATAAATTCGCGTGTAGTAGTTGTGCAATCGATAAGAGTGTGCCACTTTTCGAGAACTTTGTATATTCGGCTTCGAGTCAAATCGAATTATCAGATTCGAAAAAAAAGTTTCCTCCATGAGGAAGCAGTGACCCAATTCAATTTGCATGTTTCTTTTAAACAATTCCATTCTGAAAATGTTTCATTATATGCATCTTTTCCTGCTGACCATGAATATGCAAGGTATTACTATCCTAAATAGGAAGTTGTAATAGAACCTTGCATTAGAAGTAAAATACTATGTTATAAATCCATCGGTCTGAATCCTACATATATGGAAAATGTTTTGAAGTAATACAATTCAGGAAACATTTTTACGCGTCACGAATGTTGATAAAACATGATGTATGTTACTATTTATAAAAATTGCAATGATTAGCACGATAAATGGGTACCACGTTTTCCTGTGCATTCGGAACTTGAACGGCAGGCGTCTCTTCGAATATTGGAGAACTGGAAACAGGGGTCCCTTCGCTATGAATATTTTGAATTCGCGGATCGCATTCAACGTTCTTCTGTGAATGAAACACAAATGTAATAACAATAATAATCCGTTCATAATAAATAATAATTAAAAAAACATTATCACCTTTTCAGCAATGGCAACGGATACTGCTCCTTCTTTAAGTGTCCACTTCTGGCGCGGAATTACATGGAGAGTTGCGTCTGCTAAACGAATCTGATCCTCCGTCTTAATAATTTCCTTCTAAAAAAGTGGAGTTCGCAAACTAAACATCCCTCGGGCAGATCGACACCCAACAGCTGACTCCAAATTCTTGGCAGTTTATGCTATAGAGCAAGTAAACATAAAAAATTTAATGTTAATATTACAAGTAATAATATTGTAAAAAATATTAAAAATCAAAAAATTTAGATCATTTTACCTTAGATAAAAGTTTCACTATGCATACTTCATGCTATCATCTACAACGTACTTCATGCCCGACGAAAGCGTTCACAGCGATGTTTGTGGTCAAATTCGGAACCCTCTCTGTCTGTACTTTCACCGTCCACGTTTTTAATACTCCCCGCATAAGCGTTCGGCCTCCTTTACTCTAGTCTTCATGGTAAGCGGTTTCGTTGAAAACAAAAGAAAACCATTCGAGGACGACGAGAGGGGCCATGTTGCGTGGCTGTGAACTGGGCTCCATACGTCTAATCCGTACTTTTCAATTAAAATCATCCGCAGAAGTTGACAAGGACTTAATCGATGCCAAATTTTGTATTGATCACGAATTGCCTAATTAAGCATACCTTCCATTATATTAAAAAATAACAGGATCAATAATATATATGAATTCAATAATATGTATTGTGACGTGGTTCTCCCGAATCGCGCACAAAACTACGAAATTTCGACTTCTCTCTCGACCTAAGCTCCTCACGATAATCCACTAGCGAGATTCCGTCTGAATTAGTATTCTTAAGGTTTCCATTTGTGAACGTCTATTATCGTCCTTTAACTTTTCCGATTTCGTTTCGTTATACTGCTTAATTTCCTTGCTTTCTATTATGCTACTGCTTCTCAACTCTCGAGTCTCTCTACGACGACACCAGGACATGAGGACAGGACGTCACGATTTTGAGATTTAGAGACTTTGCATTTACGTTTGGCCGTGGTTGCCGTTTCTGGGGAGTATGGAAGTAAGGAACGACCTGGGCGGATCCGCATCATGACTACGCTGACCAAGATGTACCCGCCGGTTCCGCCAACCTGGATGTCGGCGAGATGCTGTGACCGCCGGTGAACCAACGAAACCCTGGAGCACCCGGGAGGGGACTCCGCCGTTTCTGTCAGCCGGCGAGGACTGCCCTCTGGCCCATCCGCCGCCGATACGGCCGGCAGGGAGATGAGATTTTCCTCCCTGGCTCGCCTAAGTCCTGCCGATCGCCCACGACAGTACCTCCGTCCGGCCGAGAAGCCGCCTGATCGCCTCTACCCGCCCGGCCCAGCGGTTTTCCGAGGGGCCGTACCGTCAGGATCGCCGCTCGGCTCCACTCCGCCGATTCCGCCGCTGCGAGTCGACGCTCGGGAGAGCTCGGCCAAGGATCGTTCCGTTCCGGTGCCGTCCCGTCTCACCTGGGCCTTCATGCCGAGGAGCGGCGAAGAACAATTCTTGGTGCGAAGCTTGGAGTGCGAAACTGCGCTAGCCGAACGAGAGAGAGAGAGAGAGAGAACTATTGCGAATCCTGCCGAGCGATTTCCTGCCTTGTTTCGAGCTTGATCTTTTCTTTTCTTTTCTGTGGTGAGATCTTTCGCTTTCCCTTCTATTTTCTGCTTTTTGAGTGAAGATTATAGCACACGTGCATGGCTAAACCGTCCGTTTAGCCGGTGACGAGTATCCTTTTCCGTTAACGGGCGAATGTCTTTCCGCCTATTATAGTATAAAGGACGATAGTGCCGTTCTAATTCTGTATTCTTGTGCTTTCCGACTTTGCATTTTCTTATATGATCTAGAATTTCAATTCTTTCTGTAATTAAAGAACTTTCTGGAATCTTCGCCTAGTGTAAACGTGGGAATCTGCCTGCCCGAACGGGTGACTCTGGGTGGACCGGCTTGGTAGTTCGACAGCCAGATTCTCTCGCTACTTATTTATAATATTTGAATGATTATAAGATATCGTTTACCGTCAGTATATTATTCTTCTGATTCTGTAAAACCATTTTGAGCTTTCTGAGAAATACGTTCTGTAACGTTCCGGGCGAACGTCTGGCGGTCGTTCTATTAGATATTTAGCGGCTAACGCTTCTCTTTCCTTCGCTCTGGCGATCTATTATAATTAAATTTAAATTCTTTCTGTTTGCAACAACTTTCTTTGATTTTTCTGAAGTGCGATTCCTCATATATTATTCCTAATTTAGTGTATGCGATATCTTCCGTTTTTATTTTGTGAATTCATGCTTGTGTGCCGTATCTGATTGTCGTTGCCGAAAATTCCGTTAATTTCACGTTCGATTTATTTGAGGATTTTACGTAGTGCTAACGTCCCTCTGACGTGGCGCGTTTTAGCCGCCCTTCAAGGCGACCTTGCTTGTTGACGTTCCTCGACGCCAAGCCTTCCGCCGATTTCGAGATTATACTACCCTTTCCGCGAACGTCGTAATATTGCAACGACCATTAAATACCGATTATAATATTTTATCTTCTAAACGGTGATAATTTTTGATGTGACATATTTTATTCTACTTTGTGGTGATCTTTGCTATTTCTTGTGTGAGCGTTTCGGTAATTCGCGATTGTAAGCCAGTGTTGAAGAACCCGCGCGTATTATCCTTTTCGTCGGGTTCACGATTATTTATCAATTCATCTGAAGTGACTCTTTCGCGTTACTGTGTCGACCGCGGTTATAACGCGTCCGGCAGGGATGTATGGATGATTTGAAACATCAGTTACACACTCATTTTTCAACAAAACTCAAATTTTATTTTATCAGTGTATAGCTTGGATGTTGCCATTACAAAGATTGAAGAAAAAATAAATAAAACATTGATTACGTTCGAAAAATAACATCTATTAAATGGTGTCCGTTTTTGTCCATACACTCCTGTAGACGTGTTGAAAAGTTGTCCATACTCCTCTGAAGCATTTCACGTGGAACCGCTCGAATTTCTCGTGTTATTGTTTCAGTCAGAGCTTCAAGTGTACGTGGTTTGTCTACGTATACTCGTGCTTTGAGGTAGCCCCATAAAAAATAGTCACAAGGTGACAGGTCCGGTGACCGAGGAGGCCACTCCACATCTCCACGCAACGAAATAAGGTGTCCAGGGAAGGTCTGCCTTAAAAGTTCCATAGCTGCTCTAGATGTATGGCATGTCGCCCCATCTTGTTGGAACCATACAGTATTGACGTTGATACGTCTTCTTCTCAATTGTGGCAGAAAAAACTCACGCAGCATCGCTAGGTAACGATCTGTGTTGACAGTGACGGTCCGATCGTTTTCACGAAAAAAGTAAGGACCGATAATGAAGTTTCGACTAATGCCACACCAAACAGTTACTTTGTCACTATGTAG
>JARPRH010005276.1:0-15221 GCA_031763665.1 Calameuta haemorrhoidalis
TACCCCCTCTACGCGTCGGCCTGGCTTGCTTGCCACCAGTCGCCACTGCCGGCCGCCCCACTCACGCTTCCTACTAGTTCCACCTCAGGACGGCATTAATGTCCCGCAGTGTACAAATCGGGTAAGATTATCAATCAACACCAATACGTGACTTTTCCGCTGTCGTGAACGAACGAACGGCCCAACGTGATCGAGGTGTATTGTCTCGAAAGGACGTGTTCCTGGTGGAATGGGGTGTAGGAATCCAGGCTGCTTTCCTCGTCCGCCTTTCGTCAAAACACGCTCAGGACATAGTCGTATGAGGCTGCGTACGTATTTTTTCATGTTGGCGAACCAAAAGGCGGTGCGAATACGCTCTATGGTTTTATCAACCGCAAAGTGTCCAAGAAGGTCATCAAAGCGTACAACTATGTTCTTCCGCATTGATTTTGGAACCACAATCACTAATTTCTCTGCCGATAGAGAAAGTCATTC
Source organism: Calameuta haemorrhoidalis (assembly GCA_031763665.1). Classification (NCBI taxonomy): domain Eukaryota; kingdom Metazoa; phylum Arthropoda; class Insecta; order Hymenoptera; family Cephidae; genus Calameuta; species Calameuta haemorrhoidalis. Next base: position 475 of record JARPRH010005276.1, read on the forward strand.
TGCACCTTATAATTCGATTCCGTTCCTCGGTGTTCTTCTCGCTGTTGGGCAGATTACATAATCTTATAATTTCCCGAATTTCGGGGTCGGCATGCTGTATAGCAGTTCCTTATTCCTAGTCGCTCAGGGCCACATACGCCCATCGGTTGTTCACAATCTCTTCCATGGTATTCGTGGCCACTTCAACCGGGGCTCGGCTGAGCGCGTCCACATGTGCCATCTTGGTACCCTGGCGGTGTTGAACATCGAATGTGTACTCTAGTAACAGGTCATACCATCGTGCTATTATGGGTTGCCGTGTCCTATAGGCATTTAGATAAATAAGCGATTGGCAATCTTGAATGATTGCGAATTCTCGTCCTAATAGGTAATTTCGGAACCTGTCCACACTCCAGACTATAGCCAAGAGTTCCAGCTTGCTCGAGTGGTACATTGGTTCTGCTGCAGTCGTTTTCTTCGAGATGCAACTCGCTAAATGCAGATCATTATCGTGTCCCGTTTGGAGGGGCATTCTGCTTAGCCCTATCGCACTGGCATCCATGTGAAGTTCCGTAGGCGCTGAGGGATTATACAATAGAGTGTATCGAAAATCCAGTTTTTCATGTTTTGGATGATGGGAGGTGCGGAAAAGTTGTGAAACCATGCCAAATGAAAGTTCAAAAAATTTCAGTCCGATCGGATAATATTTACCATCCCAGCAGCACCCTTGAAATTTTGAAATTTTCATATGCAAATTTGCTCGTAGCTTTGCACGGCGACCCGAAGGTCGATATGGTAATATTTTAGCTCGAGGATTCTTAAAATGTGTTTCGACATACCATGAAAGGTATGACACATGTCGAGACAGGTACCGGTCGAACCGGGACTTTCATTTAAGCCCCAAAAACCAGGTAGAAAAATGGTTGAAAATGTGCAATTTTAGTGAATTGTAGCAAATACGACATATGTATACCTAGGTAAGCGCTGCAACGAGTTAGGGACTAAGATATAGTGCGGCCCCATCCCTACGCCGCCGCCTTCCCCCCTCCCGACCGCGCCGTCGCCCCCCTCCCGCTACTGCGCGTCGCCCGCCGGCCGTCCCGTTCCTACGCTAACTTCGTTATTTGACTGGGCCGTGCGTCTCATCTCGACTCGTTTTGACTTGTTCCTACTTGTCTCGCTTCATCTTTGATTCTCAACACACTAGTCTATTTCTTCTAGATTTGGTTAAAGGTATTCTTTAGTCTGTGGCTCCTGGCCAGCATAATGCCACCCACACGATCTTCTATTACCTGCCCTATACTTGGCACTGTACGGAGTTTGCCGGAGAGTCAACTGCCGACGTTGAAGGATATCCTTCTGGCCTGTTTTGACGAAAAGTTCAATAACACGCATGTGAAAGAACTTTCTCCTAAAGCCCCTTTTCTGGACGTAGCTAAGGTTGTTGCGACTCAGGTTTTGACCCTGTATGAAAACGCATCAATACCTGCTGCGGGCCAAAAAACAATCACTGCTAGAATTGTTTCTTTTCATAAAGAACACCAGAACCTCCTTAAGTCATACCAGAATAAGTCTAGGAAAGACAGCAGCGGCTTAAAAGAGGCTGTTGAAAACTTTGCTGAAAAGTCTAATGTACTTTTCGACGTGACTTTTTGTAAATGCCCTATCGACCCAGGTAATCCGGAAGGAAGTATCTGCCACTGTCCTGATAAGTCAAAGAAAGTTCCGGCAATTGAGAAATTCTTTCTCTTAAACCAAAGGACCTCGCGACAGATGGTTATAGGCCAAGTCGATAAGAAAGTAACTGCAGTCCTGAGAAAAAGGGAGTCTAGAAAGTCCGCGGTGCTGCAACCAAAATCTGCAGATTATGGTGCTGCTGGTCTATCCACTGCCCCTGAAATACAAATAGAAAGTGAAACACACTATGGTTCGGACTAGAAGTTCAAAATCAAAATTAAAGGAAATAACCCAGGAACTTCACAAAATAGATCTGTACTGCTTCATACTGCTCTAGTAAATGATAGGTATGGCTTGAGCTTCAGATAAACAGCTGCCATAGCCTCAGCGGTTCTTACAGATGTTTGTCTTATCAATAGCACAGATAACTCATTTGTGATAGATAAATCCAAAATTCGAAAAGTCAAAACAGTAATTCGTGGTAGTCATGTGTCCCCTGCTGATGTCTTTACCAAAAACCCACTTCGCGGTCTTTACTTTGACGGCCGTAAGGATAAAACTAGTGTACCAGTAAAAGAAGGGGCAAAATACTACCGGCGCATTCATACCGAGGAACACATTTCACTTGTGCAAGAGCCAGGCTCGTGTTATATTGGCCACGTTACTCCAGCATCGGGCACAGCAATTGACATTTCTAAATGCATTCTCAACTTCTTAGATGAAAATAATGCCAGACAATTTCTTGTTGTTGTTGGTTGCGATGGAACTAACGTAAACACCGGGCACAAGGGTGGTGTAATTCGTTTGTTGAAGAAGGAACTAAAACATCCATTACAATGGATTGTTTGTCTCCTCCATTTTAATGAGTTGCCTTTTAGGCACCTTATGCAGTCTCTTGATGCTAACACCAGTGGTCCTAACACTTTTTGTGGCACAATAGGCAAACAGCTAGAGAAATGTGAAAGTCTCCCTGTATGCAGCTTCAAAAAATTGGAAGTGGATTTGCCGGGTGTAGATATTGCAAAGCTGAGTAAGGATCAGAAGTACCTGTATGCCATTTCCATGGCCATTCAATCAGGAGTGTGTTCTAAGGACCTAGCGAGGCAAGACCCCGGTCCTCTTGCACACTCAAGATGGCTAACCGCAGCTAATAGGATACTTCGCCTTTACGTAGCAACAGCCAGGCCATCCGCTAATGTGAAAGCTTTAGTTAGTTTTATCTTGAAAGTTTACGTCCCATCATGGTTTGCTATCAAGATCAAGCACTCCGTTGTCGATGGCAGCAAGTTGCTTTTCGAAATAGTGGAAAGATCAAGGTATTTGCCTAAGAAACACCGTGATGTTGTCGACTCGGTCATCAGCAATAATGCGTGCTTTGCGCACCAAGAAAATGTTCTTCTGTCCATGTTGGCCGACGAAAGACAAGAAGTTAGAAAAATGGCAGTTCAAACAATTCTGTCAAAGACGCAACAGGCTGCGGCTGCAGAAGGCGGGGGCGGAGACACAGACCCACGCATTTTCCGTGTCCCTGTACTAAATTTTCAAGCAACACAGTACATGGAAATGGTAAATTGGCCCAAAGATAAACAATTTGAACCCCCAATTTTGAGTGGAACAGCAGACGAAGCAATTCAGTCATGTGTTGAAGACTGTTCTAAGGTCATGACTTTGGTCGGAGACTTTCCTTGCCACACACAGGCGGTGGAAAGAACGGTAAAACTTGTCGCCCAAGCCGCAAAAAGCGTGTGTGATGCAGAAGCACGTGACGGATACATTAAGTCCATATGCGGGTCAAGAAAAATTATGCCTAAGTTCAGCACAAAGAAAGATTTCGTCGTTGCATCAAGCGCGGACTCGGAATTTGACTCTTCATGAAAATTTCAAAATTTCAAGGGCGCTGCGGGGATAGTAAATATTATTCGATGGGACTGAAATTTTTTGTATTTTCATTTGGCATGGTTTCACAACTTTTCCGCACCCTCCATCATCAAAAACATGAGAAACTGGATTTTCGATTAACTCTATTATACATGGCCAGCGTTGGCTGCATGGTCGGAGCTCGTTTTAGTTCCTCGAACACTTGTGCCTGTTCCGTCCCCCAGGTGAATGCAATCTCCTTTCTCAGCATTCGGGTTAGGGGCTCCGCCAACGCTGCGACCTGTGGTACAAATTTTCGAAAGAAACTGGTCAGACCAAGAAATCGACGTACCTCGTGAATACTCTTCGGCGGCGGAAATTCCGCAATTGCTTTGGTTTTTCCTGGGCCCGGGCGTAATCCATCCTCGGAGAAAGCGTATCCCAAGTACTCTGACCAATTCCTTGCAGGCACTAACACGTCATCTAAATAACAAAACGCAACCTTCCCCTTTAGATCACCAAGAGCAAGACTCACAACTCTGCAGAATACCATTGGGGCGTTTGTCAGCTCAAAAATCATTCTCTCGAACTCTCCGGTATCGTTTGGCGTAACAAATGCGGTTTTCCCCTTTGCCTGTTCCGCTAATGGAACTTGGAGGTACCCGTGAGCTAAATCCAGGGTCGTGAATAGAATGGAGCCTGCCAGCCGTTCCAGCACTTTCTCTAGGTCGGGTATCGGGAAGGACGGAATCTCGTGAATTTCCATAGCGGCTAACTCCGTGCATCCTAACTCCTCCAGATCAAGAGCAAAACAATCCCGGTAACGATTGGCTAGTTTCAGTAGTTCCTCACGTCGCTCTTCCAGTACATGGTCCAACTGCAGCTGCTCCCCCGTGATGGGCATTCTTCTTCCTACAACTAACTTGTGCATATTATAACACTGGCGTTCGATTGACATCATAGGTACTCGTGCGAGGACGCTCCCTTGTGTTATGACCTGTACCTTGTCGGAGAAGTTATCGACTTGCACTTGCACATGATGATGACCTAGGTTCTACCTGAACCGTTTCCTCAGCCAATATTGTTGCGTGTTCCGGCCCTGCGTTCATCTCTTCGTTCAGATTGTACTCGAATCTCTTTTTGAAGTGTAGACCTGTCACATCTCTCGAGTATTCGATACTATCCTGTTTTGTAAATGATCTTCCCACCAAGAATGGGTATGGTATTGTCCGGTCTGGTACTATTAAAACTATTACAGGCTCACCTTCTACTCTATCTACTTCCAATATCGCCTTGAACCAGCCTTTCGGTTGTACTGCACCACCGACTCCATTAATTGATGTCGTTTCTAACGGAGAGTGTGACTCTATTTTCTATCCAGCCTCCTTGGCTAGAGACTCTTGCGCTAAACAGTCGGAACTGCTTGAATCGATTAGCCCTAGAACCTCTGTGCGACAGTTCATTGTTACTATTATCGTCAATGTTCTTTTTGCTCTTCGCATTCCTGGATGTGCTACCCCATGTGCTACCGTCCGGACCGCCGTCTCCCGTTCTTCCGTATTACCCCTCGTCGGTGGGTGGCCCTCGCGCCCTGGACATCTATCCGCATAATGCCCCGGCTCCCTGCAACGATAACACACACCGCGCACTCTAGTTGGGCAGTCACGTGACAAGTGTCCTCTTTCGCCATAACGAAAACAGGTCCATGGCTGTTGTTGTTCTTGATCAGCTGGTTTTCCCGCTCGAGCGCGCATTTGCACATTGTTGTCGTTTAGTGCCCTTGTATCGGGCGTCGCTCACGTGATTGTTGATATCGGGTTCGATTGACGTCTTTCCTCTCCTCACGGCCTTTTAATTTTATTTGCTAAATCCGCTGCCTATATGTCTTCTAACAGATCATCCCCTCCCATGTGATTGCGAGAGGTCATTTGAACGTACGTGTCGTTAGACTACAGACCAATCACCACTTCGTATTTTAGCTCTTCAAATGGTAATTCCAACGGACGACACAATTCAAGTTTCTCCGCAACGTATACCATGGCCGATTCCTCTCTTCTCTGCCTCCGCGCTTGCATCACGGTATTCCGATCGGGGCTGAGTGTACGCAAAAATTCGCTTAAACTGCGCACTGAAAGATGACCAGGAGGTCATCGTTTCTCTTCTAGCTGGCCACCATTGTCTTGCTGCTCCCTTTAGGTTAAGCGTAGCAATCGCCAGTTTTTGCGGTCCTAACCAGCCGTGTATATCTCTCATAAAATTTATTTGCCCTATCCAATCTGCTGCGTTTTGAGATCCTTCGGCACCGTTGAAATGCGAAATACTATTTAATTGCGGCGCAAACGAAGCTATTGTTGGAGCGGGAGAAGGCGCTCTCTCTTGTGCCTAGAGTTGCATCATAGACTGCATCACCTGCTGATTCTGTGTTAATGCACGGAGCATCATGGTTTTTACATTTTCGTTCGCGGCTTCCCCACCTCCTGCTTATTTTTGTCCCGATTGTAATCATATTGTGACTCAAATTCAACGCATCTTCGAGCATGTTTCCGTCAGTTCTTGCGTTTCCAGCATCCTGAGCATCATCGCCAACTTCTGAGTAATTGAGATGTTAGAATCTCGTGGGCGTTTGGGGAAAATTCGGCGGTAGACAGGAATTTTTCTGATAACCAAGCGTTACTCTGATCACACGAAGACCCCCTTTATTTCTTAGCTCTCTAAATTCGTCTACTCCGTTCGCTTCCACTTTCTCAACTCCCGCCCCTTTCACTCCTCTCTCTCTCTCGCATACACCACCGATTCGCTCTCGACACTCATCCATCCCCTCTCACGCAGTCCAGTCTCACTTCACATTCACACTCATACACGCTGACGCTCACACTACGAAATAATCCGAAAGTACATAGACTTACGACCTCCCCGAGTCAACACAAACAAACTGTTTATAGCCTATGGTAACGACTTGTATATCAATCAGCCCATCGGTATAAATACAATCGGTGCTATGCCTCAAGTTATTGCCACATGGATGCAATTAGCAGAGCCGGAAAAATATACCGGGCATAGTTTTCGGCGTTCTTCTGCAACTATCCTCGCCGACAGCGGAGCCGACATTACAGCACTGAAACGCCATGGTCGTTGGAAGTCGGGACAAGTCCCCGAAGGCTATTTCGAAGATTCGACAGGCCGAAAAAGAAAGATTGCAATGCGAATCAATGACATTATTAACTATAAGGATGCTATTCCAAATTTGAAAAAAAACTACCATAACTATCACTAAAACATAAATAATCCACAAAATTTAAAACAATTAATTTAGCTTTTTTCCATATTGTTCAGTTCATAATTGTATTTGTTATAATGTGTGACATGATTTTTCGACTCACGGTCACAAGGCGACTCCGATTATCGATACACATAACGTTCTCGCTTTCCGGCTCCCTTCGGGTCGCCACCCTGGTCAGGAACTATGCTCTCGGGTTGGTTAGTACAAATATGCCAATGCTCTCGCAAGATTTGGTTATACTTTAGTGGAGGTCGAGTTGCTCGAATCTGCCGTGGGGAGATAGTCTCGACGTACCGAGTTGCCCGGCAGAGGAGAGTACCCGACGGAGACGTCTCCACGGATCGGCAGAAGCCCGGCAGAAATACCGGCGCCCTGCTGGAGATGGGCAAAGTGCTGTAGAGCGGGCGGTGTTAAGGTTTGACACGGTTAAGAGCAGGAAAGGAACTCCCTGCCCGAGTTAAGGATGTGGTACCCGACTGTCGCCCGATGTCCTGGGGAAGCGGCCGTGGAGGATCTCCAAGATTACATACCGATTCGTTAAAGAATGCTCTCGATTTGGTTTAAAGGGACGACCCGAAGGAAAGAAAGAGTTTTCGGCTATAAGGCTCTCGACCAATCAGAATTATTAGTTCTCGAATTTGGCTATTGTCAAATCAGTCTGTCTCGGGGCACCGACCGAGGTATCACGAACTGGCTCGCGCTCCCGTGCTATTTGTTGATAGTTTTTCTAGCCGTGTTTCGGTACGGTATAGAAAGTTCTCATTTGTATAGTTCTCGCGTTGCTCTCGCGATATCCAGGAAATTCTATGAATTTCCTGTGAGTGTTACGAAGGTGTAGTACTGTGCCTTAGTGCAGTGCCCACCTGAGTGTCCTTTGGATACTGCTCTCGGCGATCAGGGGTTAGCTGCACCAGCTCCGGTGAGGACTCCCAATTTATTAAATTGGTGAAGGGATTTGGATCTTTTACATTCTCGATTTACCGCTCTCTGTATCGCACACTATTTATCTGACGCTTACTCCGACCCTCCTCTACCTTAACCTAGCAGCCTGAGCGACGGGGCATTTCCGTTTCCGTTCGCTCCCGTTCGTGCATCCAGTTGCGTTTGCTGATTTTACGCGACCCCAAAGATCAGCACCTACGGCTGCGTTTCTCGATTTCACGCGTCCCCAAAAATCGGAAGGATCCGCTAAGCTATCGTCTTTCTGATAGGTTCCGTCAGAGCTCCCGTCTTCGGTGGAGTTGGGCCTGTTCCACCCCAACTCCCAGTTCATACCAGCTTGTCAATTCCCGGTGAAATAAGAATTGGCCGGCTCCCGCCTGGCATGCGGATGGATGAACGAAGGCTGGACGGACGAAGGTAACGTACGTTGCTTCTCGCAGATCGTTCGTTCTCGGATTTTGCTATCAGTGTCGAGTTAAGAAAAAATACGTTACAAATGATTTAAGTTTATTTCCTTCAAACATAATAAAATTTGTTTCCAAAACGATTTTAAACTTTGTGTTGTATCCCACGGTCAGAGCCTACGTGGTATTGAGTCTCCGGGGTAATCTTGAGGTATCAAAAGTGAGAAGTCCTTATCGAAATACCGAGAATTGCCTCGGACATAAACGAGCTAGGAACCTTAGGTTCCTATGCCATGGTAGTTCTGAGAATTGCAAGGAACGTTGCCTTATAAGGGCATACGTTAGGAAAAAACGCTCATGCAGCAAAATCTGATGGCACCAGTGCCGAGAGGCGACGAGGTGTTGGCTGTCTGCAGACAGCGAGTCTAGGAGACGGTCATCATTAGAAACGAGCAAGTGCTCACCATTAGAATTGTACCGTGTTCCGATAGTTCACCGTGAAGCGAGTTGTACCATGTTCCGCAACAACCTGAAAAGGCGGCAAGAGCCTGTCGATTTTGTTCTGTAATAAGCTGTACCGCGGATACATCCGCCGTACCGTTCTATCGTGTTTCGCTGTGCCGAAACACCCAATAAATACCATTATCATTGTTTCACTCTTCACCACCGAGTTCTTACTTCGAATAGCACCTTACCCACAACAGCACGAAGTATAAGATACGTGGCAAGGATAAGTGACATCTACGGGAGTGGAAGAAGCAAGAAGACAAAGCGGAGACAACATTAGATAAAGAAGAGCGGTGACTCTAATGAGTCGAGCAGGCGAAGGCGGGGAAGTGCAAAAGGAAACGAGAAGAAGGGGAAGACCATCGTTGGCAGAACAACTGGGAAGAAGAAGAGCGCATAGCGAAAGCTCGATACTGGATTCATTCAAGAGGAAACGAGAGGACGAGGAGGAGCAGGAGAGGCTAAGGGCCGAAAAGGAAATAGAGGAAGAATTCTTAAAAGCGATTAAGGGAGGTCGCCTCCGACGAAGAAACCCGAGGTAGTTATACGCCAGACAGTTAGAAGACAGAGCGGGAAAAAGAAATGGATGTAAAATTGTAAAAAAAAAAAATGGATAAAAAAAGAATGGATGTAGCGAAGAAAGACATGGAAGTGATGAATAGAGATCTGAGGCAGGGAATGCAGGATCTGAGGGACGAGTGGAAGAGTAGAGATGAGATGTGGGAAAAGGAAAGGAAGGAAATGAGAGGAAGGATAGAAGTACTGGAAGCCAAGAAGGATCAGGCAGAGGCACTCGCAGGAACACCAGAGGGGCTAGAAAGGAAGGAAGAGGCTAGGGAGAAAAGAGAGAGAAGAAATAATATCTCCCTAAGGGGAGAGGATTTACCGCGTAAAGAGATGCCGAAGGAGACGGTGGAATATGTGTTAAGGCACGAATTGCAGGTAGAAGCAGAAATTGAGGAAGCCTACAGCAGTAATACTAAAGAAGAGTACATTGAAAGAGAAGAGGCTGTTTATTGACAATGACCTGACGAAAAAAGAAAGGGAAATACAACAAAATATTAAAGATATTGCCAAAGCGAAAGGGAGCAAGGGGCAAAGGTAAAAGTTGGGTACAGGAAAGTAAAAATCAACGATAAGACATTTATCTGGAAAGAGGATGGTGGGGTGAAAGAAGTAAATTTTTGGAGTCGGCAAAGTTATGTGAACCTCTAAATTATTGGAGGATCGCAGAGCCTACAGGGACAACGAAAGCACGACAAAAGGCAGTACCAACACCCGTTCCCCGCGTGCCTGCGGATGCAGATATGCGGGGAGAAAGGGTACACAGAATTGGAAAAGGAATAAGAAATTAAAGAGATATAGATACATTTAAAATAGGATACTGGAATGTAGTAGGATTATTTAGCAAAGACGAACAGTTTTGGGATTTTTTAAAAGAACTCGATGTAATAGGATTAGTAGAAACGTGGATTGAAGAGAAACAATGGGAAAGATTGAAAGAAAATTTCTCACAAGAATTCTCATGGAAATGTAAATATGCCACCAGAGAGAAAAAAAAAAGGAGAGCGATAGGCGGAATTATCACAGGTATAAGAAAGGACATAGAAGAGAAGCAATCGAACGCAGGAACGGAACATATCCAAGAGAGGAGAATCAGGATACAAAATGACAAATGGAGAGTAATAACAGTGTACAGCACAGATATGAGGAAGACGAAACAAGAGTTAGACCATTTAATAGAAGAGAGGGAGGTGGAGAAACTGATAATTGGAGGAGACTTCAATGCGAGAATTGGACAGGAAGGGGGCGATTTTAGAATAGAAGAAAAGCATGGCGCAAGGAGGTCAAAAGACGAAGTTAAAAACACAGAAGGAAAGTTGTTATTAGAGATGGTGGAGGAAAGAGGATGGAATATTCTGAACGGGAATATGAAGGGAGATGATACAGGAGAGTATACATATACGGGGCTGAGAGGCAGCACGGTAATTGATTATATGATAACTAATGTCGAGGCGAAAGAAGACATCAAGAAATTCACAGTGGAAGAAAGGATTGAGTCAGACTATATGCCTCTGATAGCAGAACTATATGGGGGAAATAAAAGAAGAGAGCGAGGGAGAAATCAGGAAGAGGGATGGAGAGAGAGAAGAGTCTGGACAGAGGAAGGGAAAAGAGAGTTTCAACAGGAATTAAACAAAATAAGCTTCAATAGGACAGAGGTGAACGAAATGGTAGAAAAAATGGTAGGAAAAATGAACAATGCAGTACGGAAAGAAGATGTAAAAATAAAAAAATGGAAATTGGGCAGCTTTAAGTGGTGGAATTCGAATTGTACAAAAAAAGAAAAGAGAAGCCAGAAGAGCACTGAGAAACTGGAGAAGGGGCAAGGGAGACAAAGAAGGCTACCAGAAGAAAAGAAGGGAGTACACAAAAGTGTGCGAAGAAAGGAGAAGGGAATTAGAAGAAAATATAGAAAATGAGATAATACAATTAAAGGGAGAAAATCAAATATGGGATTATATAAATAAACAAAGAAAGAAAAGGATGGGAATCTCCAATAACATAGATTTAAAAGAATGGAAGGATCATTTTAAAACATTACTAGAAGGCGTCGACTGCAAAAAAGAAGTAGGAGAGTTGGAAGAAATAGACAACACGGAAGGAGAAGAGGAGGAGGAAATAACAGAAGCAGAAGTAAAAGAACAAATCAGGAAATTAAAAAAGAAGAAAGTAGCCGGGGAAGACAAAATATAAAATGAAACCTGGATTTACGGTAACGTGGAAATAGTAAAAAGGATCACAGAAATTTTCAATAAAGTGTGGAAGGGAGAAGAATTCCCGGAGAGATGGAAAGAAGGGGTGATTTCACCAATATTCAAAAAAGGAGATAAAGAAAAAGTAAGCAACTACCGGGGGATAACGATCCTAAACACAGCGTACAAAATATATGCTATGGTCTTAGAGAAAAGATTAAAAGAGGAATTCGAAACACAAGCAGGATTCAGGAGCGGTAGGTCTACGACAGATAACATTTTTATTCTGAACTATGTGGCTAACAGAGAAATACAGAAGAAAGGAGGGAAGCTTTATACCTTTTTCGCGGACTTAAGCCTTGCTTTTGACAAGGTAGATAGAGTAAAACTGCAGAACATCATGAAGAAAAAGGACATAAGTAAACGCTTGAGGACGAAAATCGGAGAAATTTACAACGAAACAAGAAATACTATAAAAGCAAACGGAGAAATGTCATCCAAATTCTGGACAACAAAAGGGGTAAGACAGGGATGCTCACTGAGTCCAACGTTACTTACAATATATGTAGCGGACTTGGAGGAAACCATGAGGAAAAACCAAGCAGGAGGAGTTAGAGTAGGAAAAGAAAAAATCTGGACTCTAGCATATGCAGACGATATAGCGTCACCAGCAAATGAACCAAAGGATCTCAAGGACATGATACGAAGATTTGGAAAATACCTTGAAAGGAAATGGTTGCAACTGAATGCTGAGAAATCTAAGGTGCTGATTTTCCATAAAGGAAGAGGAAAGAAGAAGAGAGAAGAATGGGACTGGCAGGGGCACAGTCTGGAAGAAGTAAAGGAGTTCAAATACTTAGGGTATAATTTCCAGAAAAATGGGGGCAGAGAGATGCATATAAGGGAAGTCACAAAGAAAGCTAGAAAAGCAATGGCGCAGATATGGGGAATAGGACAAAGAATGTTCAAGAACAATTTTGAGAGAAGAATGAGAATATTTAGTAGCATAGTGAAAAGTAACTTGCTGTACGCGTCAGAAATTTAGGGATGGACGGAAGCAGAAAAAGTATAGAAAATACAGGAGAAATACATAAGGTGGACTCTGGTATACCGTCAGAATAACCTGAATTTAATAACCTGCGACAAAATAACCTGCGTCAAAATATCCCTGGAACGACATAATAACCCGAACAGTATTAACCGGAATAATAATAACCTGAGATAGGTAAGGTTAGGATAGGTTAGAATTCCAATGCTGTGACGAGTTTTGTTTGGTTAGGATAGGTAAGAACTCCGAGGTTTAGTTTTTTTTTTTTTTTTAAAAGACATTCCTGTCTTCATGTACAGTGAGTAACTTTAATATTCGGACACTATGAGATTTTTACTATATTACGTTATAACTTTATTTCTAACAAAAAAAAAAAAAATTATTAAGGATTATGATGACGTATACGCTTAATAAACAATAGCGTAAATTTTATTTACATAACTTGCAACAGTTGTTGAATAATACGGTTTAAATAAAACAGTGTCCGATTTCCACGTTACTTTAATATTCGGACACTTTCGGAAACTACATATGCACATACTTATTTTTCGGCTGGTTTTTGTTACAATACTTGTTTCAATATTTTGTTGGGTAGCCATCCTGCTTTATCACTTCTTGCAAACGCTGCTGCATATTATTAATAATTTTTTTTAAATATTCAGTACTCAAACTGTTCCATTCTTCTTTTAAACGATTTTTTAACATTTCTCTGGAAGATATTGGTGTTTTTCGAATTCGGCGCTCTAGTTCATCCCACACATTTTCAATGGGGTTAAGGTCAGGTGATTGAGGTGGTGGTTGCAAAACTTTTGGACAATTGTACAGCAAATATTCCTGCACAATGCGCGCCTTATGTTTCGGGTCATTATCCTGGTAGAACTTGAACGTATTTAAAATCCCCATTTTTGTAGCACTTCTGTGTAAATTGTTTTTCAATATGGTCATGTACAAATTTTTGTCCATAATCTTTTCGATGAAAACTAATTCGCCCGGTTCGAAAGTCGAAATACAGCCCCAGACCATTACATTGCCACCTCCGTGCTTTACGCTCGGCCGAAGATTTTTAAATTTAAACTCTTCGTTTTTTTTCCGCCACACCATCCTTCGCCCATCTGACCCAAAAATATGAAATTTACTTTCGTCAGAAAAGATGACATCGTTCCACCATGTTTCATCCTTCAAAATAAATTCTTTGGCATAATTCAGTCTCTTCTTTCGATTCTTTTCACTCACGTACGGCTTCTTTCTAGCCACTCTTCCATTGTAGCCGCTATTTTTTAAGGTTCTGCGGATCGTTTGAGGATGCACGTTTTTTCCAGTCTCGTTTAAGAGCTCTGATGCTAATTTTGGGGCACTGAGCGTAGGGTCCTTCTTTATTTTTCTTAGCAATTTTCTCTCATCGCGAACGTCTAATTTCTTCGGTTGACCTTTTTGGGGTATAAAATCTATACGATCCTCGCATTTGAACCGCTTGACTATGTCTCCCACTGTACTCTTGCTTATGTTAAGCAGAGCAGCAATTTTTCTGTAGGATTTTCCTTTGGCATTATGATATATTACAAGTTGCCGTATATCAAAACTCGTGTTCACTTTGCGAGGCATTGTACAAGTGTATTGCACGATGATCGACAAATAACTAATGAAATAAGGATTAAACTAGAACGCTTGACTAGATTTGTAAACAAACATTGTCCTCTAACTCGGCGGAACTCGGCTTGAACATTGGAAAAAGCGCTACATTGTAAAGTGTCCGAATATTAAAGTAACGTGAAAATCGGACAATGTTTTATTTAAACCGTATTATTGAACAACTATTGTAAGTTATGTAAACAAAATTTACGCTATTGTTTATTAAGCGTATACGTCATCATAATCCTTAATCATTTTTTTTTTGTTAGAAATAAAGTTATAACGTAATATAGTAAAAATCTCATAGTGTCCGAATATTAATGTTACTCACTGTAGACTTGTCTCTCTGTTTGTTGGCATTTCCTTAAACTGTATTCATGTATGTTTGTTTGCGTGTATGTGTTTTTGTGTACGTGTGTCCTGGTTGTGTATTTATTTTGTTAGTCTTTTGGTGGCTTTTCGAACGAACCAATTCTTCTCGGTGAAAATCTCGTTGCCTCGAAAATGCCGTTACAGTTTATCACGAGTCAGAAAGGGTCAAAATTGCTGTTGTGCGATAGCTACACATTCATGAAGCATAGTGTTAGCGACAAAAAAGTTATCTGGAGGTGTTCCAGTTATCACAGAACGAAGTGCGGTGCCCGATGTCACACAAGTAGTGATAAGAA
>JARPRH010005347.1:0-15173 GCA_031763665.1 Calameuta haemorrhoidalis
ATGTTTATAAAAAATACACAATATTATTATAATTAAAATAATTATTCATAGCTTTAAGATATAATTAACTGAGAAACATGTTTTAAAGGTGTTTAGAAGCTTAAAACGAATACTTTTTCAAAGGATTCGATAGTTGCCATCCTTGCGGTCCTTGTAGAACTTCCATGTGAAAGCGCCGATGACCACGAGGCAGCAGGCCAGGATGATGCCACCTGATAAAAAGGTAAGGCATACATTAATTATAAAATTATCAACACAACAATCAAAAGGATCATTCACGAGAATTTCATACAACAACAAAATTATAAATTATTTACCCATAAAGCTTAAGCCGTCGAAATGACGGTGTTCGGACGGTGACGGAGTCGATCCGTCGGGTCTCTCAGTGGTCACAGGTACTGAGCCAGTCGAAGACTTGATGTTTTCGGTAGTCGTTGACGTTGTTGATGATGGAGCAACAGTCGTTGTGTTAGTTGTATTTGGTACAGCTGTCGTAGATGCCGGAACTACTGTTGATGTCGGTTCAGTAGGCGGTGGTGTAGTAGGCGGTGCAACTGTAGTTGTATTCGCTGTCGTTGTTGTTGTTGGAGCTGCTGTTGTCGTATTCGGTGGCGCTTCTGAAGAAGTAGGCGCTGGTTTAGGGGTCGGAGTAATTGGTTTAGGGGTCGGAGGATTTGGTTCAGGCGGCATACTGGGTTTATTGTTTGTGTCATTTTTGGGCACTGCGGTAGTAGCCTCTGAAAGAAAGAAAAAAACGATATAGATACAAATTTCAAAAATTAAAAAAGAACACAAAATTTTTCTACAAGGACAAAACCATCCAAAAATCTCATTCTGACATTCGAATCAGATGAGAGTACTTTTTTCAAAAAAAAAATCAAGATCAAGATTGACTGAGAGCAAACGGCGACGAGAGAAAATCTTAAAACAAAGACGTGAATAAAAAAACCGGCTACACTTAATCCACGTTATTCTCTCTATTTTGGTAAATGAATATTATGTGAACAGAAATTTTATAATTACAAAAATTCGATTATGTAACGTTCTTAATAATACATTTGGGAAATACAGTTTATCACTTATTTCCGGGTCTCGGACAGCAGGGCCAGAGAATATTAAAAAATACCAAGTCAATGATTTGTACTTTATGGTAAACGTCCCTCGTTTCTTAATTACGTTCTCTATTCGCGTGTCTACGTAACTCAAGGCACACGTGGTGAATCTGCAGAAACATTCGTATCATACACTAGTGTACTAGCATGCAAATAAATAGCGGGTGATTAATTTGTAGGGATCTGCATATTAAACTAGCGTCATACGTATGAACTATGAATGACAATAAAACAAATGATTTATTTTACTTTTATATAACGCTACGTTTTAACTGCGCTGCGGTAAAATATAATCTTGCATTTTATGACGTTAAACACGTAAAGGTACAAGGAGCCTGGGAGACTGCGCAGTGCTCGAAGCACGAAAGAAAAAAATTCAAAATACATCAGCGCAATATTGTATAATAAAGATTGAAAAACACAAAAAAAAAGAAACCCATTGTTTGCAGCTTCAAAACTCGTTTCTTAAATTTTTAATCGGCATAAAGCACGTCTCAAATTTTTCTTTTAATACTCTAATAATTGCACACCTCAGAAGTTGATTCGACTGTGCACGCGATGGAGAAGACAAAAATTGTAAATCAAAAAGACGTATCTCACGATGATAAGTCAAACAATAAATATCCCTGACAATAATTCTAGTCATTATATCATTCCCATTTTTCCGTGATAATAAGTGGGGACGACGCGCAGGGCCCCCACTAATTTTTTGCAATTACTCGGAAATTGCACTGCGCTATAAAGTGCGGGAGCTTACGGGGAAAGAGTTTCAGTTAGAGTTCAGACTGATACCACGGAGATCGTTGCATTACGACTAGTTAACGTTGCTGACACTGGTGCATATCAGTCACGGTGCAAGTATAAGACTGATTTTTTTTTTGAAAAAAATCCTATACACGATCAGGACAAAATTTGATGGTAGAGAAAGACCAATTTTAGAATTAGAAAAAAATTACCTAACCTTGCAAATAAATTTTTTGTAACACATTCAAAATGGACGGCGAAGTACCTTCATGGCTGAACAGGGAGTTCGCTGAAGAAATTTTTCGAAAATTTGAAAAAGACGATACCATACGCGTTACGAAAATAACCGTGAAGGCTGCTACCAGTAAAGGAGACAATTACACGAGCGACATGTATCGGATGAGTTTGGAGATTACAAGGGGGATGAATTCCAACCAGATCACGAAGAAGATTTCGGTGCTGGTCAAGGTCGCCCCGACGGAGGAAGGTGCACGTCCACAAATGGTGAAAAATTTAACGTTGCTTTGAGATAAGGGGTAATTAATTTTTTTTTTGAAATTTTCAAACTTATCACAGGTCGAGGATACCAGACTGTTCCACACGGAAATATCAATGATGAACGACACCTTGAAGAAAATGAATAAACTCTTGGGACCGAACGATCGAATTTCGAGCGACTGTATCTTTACTCGTATCGGGACACCCTCACTTCTTGTCATGGAGGATCTGGCGCCGTTGGGATTCCGTATGGGAGATCGTGAAAGAGGACTTGACCTGGACCACTGTCTGCTGACAGTGCGTGGATTGGCGAAATACCACGCGAGCTCCATAGCACTGTGTGAAGTAGTGAGTATGACGGGTGTAAAAAAAAATTTATTTTGAAATACGCTTGAGGGTTTACATAATACTTGCATTTACGTAAAATTTACGTTTACTTAATTACTACGTACAGACTCAATTCCAAAAGTGAAGAGCATTTTTTTTTCATCGTCACATCTGCTGGTATAAAAAAATATTGAGCCTATAAAAAAAGGATAACCAACGTGTATTGAAGCTGTGAATGAATGAGGGACGATAAAATTTTGTTGCTTGAAAATTTACAAAAATTACTGTCCTTCCAATGAATTTTTTTCTTCGGGTCACCCTGTATATACATTCCTCAATGCCCACTCGCGCAACAGTGTACAATCTTCGTATCGAAGAAATTCTAAGAACAATAACAACTGAACACAACGTTCGAGGACGATAAGAGGAAAAATAACGCACGCAAATACCAAGAGCGAAAAGACGAGATGAAAAGTCGTCATCGGGGATGAAGTCTTAATATGACGTAACAAGTGGTTATTCGATATGCAAGGCGTGTCAAACGAATGGCTGGCAAACGCAACTGGAACTACGTAACAAGCTGGGTGACCAAGCAGTAACGAAACCAATCATGAAATTCTCAATCGCACGAGAATTTTGATGGAAAAAATGAAAGGTAAAAATTTCGTAGGAACGATTGAAAATCTAAGGGTCCAAATTTGCAAAGGACTTTTTCTGTATAAAGAAAAAAAAATTTTTAGCCGATACCAACAAGGGTCGAAGACTTTGACTTTTAAAAACGTATTCGTATAGAAATAAAAGTCAATGACAAAGAGATACAAAACTTGAGAAATGTACATTCCAAGTGTAAAACTCTATAAGAATTAATTAGATCTTGTACACAATGGTAAAAAAAAAAATCCCATCAATGATTGATCTCATGAATGATCAAACGTGTATGTATAGTAATATGAGTTAACTAGAAAAAATATTTTTGCTACTGATAAAACAATGATAAGGTCAATTAATGCAGATTGATATATAACTGCCAAGTCATGGGAAGTACAATCTAAATATAAATAATCTTATCGGATGCAATTCGGCGAATCTGATAAAAGAAAATCAAGGTTACGAGGCACCGTTGAATTATATCTGCATTCCCGAAGGAACATTAAATCATAACCACTGTTAAAATTCTGCGTTATCGTATTTTTCTTATTATTATTTTTGTTATCAGGAACCAAGGCACAAGAACATGTACACTCGCGGCATGTTCAGCACTGAGCATCCGAAGGAGATGGCCGACTTTTTTGAATTCGGCGTGAGGAACCTTGCTGAGAAAATGGTCAATTGGCTTGATGTCGATTCCAAATATTCTCAAAAGCTTTTACGCTTCTCGGAAAACGCTTACAGGAAATGCGCTGAAGCTGCAGTGACGTTGGAGGACGATTTCAATGTGATAACCCACGGTGACTGCTGGGTGAATAACATGCTGTTCAATTACGACGACAGTGGGAAAGTTACCGGCCACATATTCGTAAGTTAGTTCGGAGTCCCGCGGCTAGATGTCGCCACCGACGGTTTCTCGTATAATAACAGTGATTAACCGTAGGTCGATTTTCAAATGTCATCGTGGGGAACCCCCGCGCTGGATTTACAATATTTTATGAACACAAGTCCCTCCAACGAGGTGGACATCAACCATCGCGATCTTCTTCTGGAGGAGTACGTTAAGAAACTGTCATCCATGATGAGACTCTTAGGATGCAAAACGGCAGCGCCGAGCTTGGAAAAGATAAAAGCGGCCATGAAGCGTGTCGCAGTATGCGGAATGCTCGCGGCGCTCGTTCTATTGCCTCTAATGGTGGCGGACAAGAGCGAGCTTAAGAGTATGAACGAACTAATAGAAGACAGAGACAGTCCAGCGATCGAGAATGAGTATTTCCGTAAGGTCATCACTAGGAGACTTCCGGAATTCGATGCGCAGGGACTGCTCGATCTATGAAATTTTAAATAATAAAAATCCCGTGGTGCATTAGGATGACGATTAAAAATTGTAAGACTTCAATAAAAATTTAAAATTCATCAAACTGCAAAATGCCAAACCGCGAAGAAACGTCAAATCAAATTTACATGAAACAAAGCAGACTACAATTTTTTATCAAATCAGTCCGCATCACGGGTGTCACTTTTGACCAAAGATGACTGGGAGCTCGAAAGGTTCAATCTGGGGTTACTTGAGCCTCTGAATAGCTCCTAATCGCCCAATAGATTTTACGTCGACTTTACATTGTAGCAAATTCAGTTTTGAATATTTTCAAAAAAATTTAATTCCCCCACTATCTTTCTATCTCCCACATGAATTTTTCAAATTCAAATTATCAGCTAGCGAAATGATAATTAAAATCCATGAATCGTAAAAATAATATTTTCGTTAATAAATATGTCTTTCGTTACGCGATAACGTAATACACAGCGAGTCAAATACGGGCGATGATAACAGGTACCGCTTACCATTCATAAGTCCATTCGGAAGTATTAACAAGCACATGGACGGTCATCGCTTCGCTAACGTCAATCTGCATAAATCGTAATTCTGCCCTACCGACTGCCAATAGGTTAATAGCGAAAACCAAGGACTCGGTTGGTACACCCGTTACATTTCAAAAGCCAAGGATGATTCTACTTCCATGAACGTCTTCCGTCACAATCCATTCCCAAGTGAAGATTCGAAAGCTTATATGCCATAAATAAAATAACCTTCCATAAGGACCCCCCGAAAGTAAAAAAATAATAATTTATCATCCAGATATACAGTAAGTTAAAAAATAACGATTAACGAGTTTCGCAATGTTCGTGTAGGTTACTTAAATATAATGATAGTACGATTTGAATGATAGTATTTTATAGAAGGAATTGCATAACCTTCCCCTAGCCTCTCTCGTCCAACATATTGCTCGTCATTGTATGACTTGTTATCCGTGTACCAAGCCACCATTATCTCCTCACTATAAATACGTGGACACTAGTAACAAAGTTCAGTACCGATTCCAAGCTGTACGAAGTGATTCTGGATATTATCAGCAAGAGCGACTACTTGCATGAAATTTTACCAGCAAGATCAAGAACCCGGACTCGAATTCAGAGCGAATAGTAAAAATTAAATTGAAAGTTTGAGCTACCGATCAAAAATGGCCGACACGGTACCAGCATGGTTGGACGAGGAGTTCATGCAGGACATCCTGAGGAAGTCCGAGGAGGACGATACGATATTGATAAAAAAGATGAACGTGAAGATAGCCACGAGTGAGGGTGACAATTATTCGAGTGTCATCTATCGGATACGCGTGGAACTGGTGCGCAAGGATGAAACGGAAGTGACGTCACTGATCATGAAGACGACGCCGACGGAGGAGGACCATTTTTACACAGAGATGGTGAGACACGTGGGTTCGATAAGGATGGTGATCGGGGAAGGATGAATTTGAATAATTTTTTTTATTCAAAATTTTGAGATTCAGATCGTAGAGCAGAAAATATTCAACGCGGAGGCTTCTATGATGAAGGACACCTTGTCCAAGATGAATCGGCTGCTCGGAGATCAAGATCGAGTATCGGCACGGTTTGTCTATGCGAGCCTTGAAAAACCGATTTTACTCATTGTGGAGGATCTGGCGCCTTTAGGATTTCGTATGGCGGATCGTCAAGCCGGACTCGACCTGGCTCATAGTTTACTGGCGATTCGTCAGCTGGCCAAATTTCACGGGAGCTCAGTTGCCGTTTGCGAGGAGGTAGGTCTTAAGCTAATAGATAACGGATGTGGCTGATAAACTGACAGGACAGTCGATTTATGAGTTTTTAATTTTTAGGTTGTAACAATAATAATAATAATCGTGACGATTTTATTTCAGGAACCGGAGCAAATAGGCCTGTACAAGACTGGCATTTACGGAAGAGACAATGAACAATTGTCACAGCACTTTTTCAATTCGAACGTGAAGCTTCTTGGTGAAAAAGTTGCCGATTGGCCAGAATTGGAGGAGCGATATGCCAAAAAGATATTAAAATTTTCCGAAAACGCTTATCGGAAGGCTAGTGAAATAGCTACGGTAAATAAGGACGAATTTAATGTAATAACTCACGGTGACTGTTGGGTAAACAACATGTTGTTTCGTTACGATGACAGCGGAAAACCGGTTCAGCAAATATTTGTAAGTCCACAAAAAAAAAATGAAATTTTTATCTGGTGTTAAGCAAACTTATTTTTTTGATGTTCAGGTAAAAACAAATTTCTTTTTGCTCCAATCTTAAGGTTGACTTTCAAATACCGTCGTGGGGCTCACCGGCCCTGGACCTGCAATACTTCATGAACACAAGTTTATCCCCAGATGTCGATCTTAACCATCGAGATCTTCTACTGCGGGAATATAGAGAGACACTCTCCTCCACGATGACTCGTTTAGGATGCAAGAGATCAGCGCCAACCGAATCAGAGCTGGAAGCTGCCATGGACCGTCTTGAAGTTTGCGGAATGATAGCGACGTTCACGGTATTGCCAATTATTTTGGTGGACAAGGACGATATCAAAAGCTTGAAGGAGATCATGGAGAATAAAAATAGCTCTTCGTTCGATAATGACAGACTGCGCAAGGTGCTGCTTAGGAGGATTCCGGAATACGAGGAAAAAGGATTGTTGGATTTATAAATTAGCAAATTAGGTCCAGACTAAATTTAAATATTTAAAAAATTCGAAATTATTAGAAAATAGGTTCAATGAGCAGCTCGAACAATTTTCTTCGTTACTCTAGACATTCTGTAGCATAACTGTTGCGTCAGTACAGTATATACGTGTGAGCGTACGTGTGCGTGTGTAATTATTCAAATTACGTGCATAAAAAATGTTTGACCATTAATCAAACAAGATGACAACATAAGACAAGCATTACGTATTTCAAATTAAAAGTCATCTAAGTAAATAATTATTATAGTCATCGATTTGATACGCGATCATAAAGATCGTCGCATACCTAACTGGTGTCAAAAAAAAAAAGAGTGGGATTTCAAGGCGATTCGAATTCCACGCAATCACATACGCTTATCGTTGGTTGCCAATGAAAAAACAACAGCTGAGACGACGCTGCGTGGAGGAAAGAAGTACTGTGATTTTTAATACCGCGGAGAAATTATTTTAGGTAATTTGAAAATTTTTTATCTATGAATTATATATAATATTTTACACACCTCTCGCGAGGAAGATACTAGGTAAAACTTTCACACGAGTTAAAACTGTTGCACTTTTCACGTTAGACTCGTGTGAATTCTAGACTATGATGTACAGTATGTGTTATCGCGTGTAAGATTTTTCTTAAAACTTCTGTAACTCTTGACATAAGATGATTGCAGTCTTTCTATACGCGGAAATTTTTATACGCGTAATTACGTAAAAGGAAATTTTTTTAGTGCGTAAATCGATAGAAAAATCATGTACGAATAAGAATAACGCTGAATCACACATCAAATAAATACCTATAACTGCTATTTATTTTATCTGTTACAAGATATGAAATTGCTGATAAGATATCACAATCGTTATTATTATCTCGACGATGGTGCATCTTTTATACGATTATCGTTATGTACTTTTTACTGATTAGAAAAACCCGATAATGCAAGTATGACAAAAATATTGCTGCTGGCCAAATCCTATAACTAGCGATAGGATCAGCCTGGGATAAAGTATGAGGCATTGATCTGGGTAATCTGGGGAAAATGAAGTAAAGATTATTACTGGATTGCCAATCGATCGAAATTTCTTTAGGTCTCATTCTCTGTTCCTCAAAGACAGGACAGAAAGAGAGATAAGAATAGATAACAAATACAGGACGTTTCCTTGAAAATCATTTCCTACAATACCGACACTGATTTTTGACAATTATCTACAATTGACGCATTTCAAAACCTACGGTAACATACTTCGGTGATTTGATATATATACTTGTTATTTCATTTTATCATTTAATCCTGTGTCGCCAAAGTTCTTAAAAACGTCAGTCCTGAGCACTTATCTACATCCCATATCGCACACTCATAAGGAATTTTTAATTGCTACTGATACTATTCATTCAAAGTATCCTGTCTACGTAATTCTTGCTTATCAAGACATTATCTTATACTTTTCGATACTCCCAAACGTGAATGAAGGTTCAGTAGGGTTTTGACAGTAGATTCCGAACCTTCGCAGTGACTTGGCGGTCTGCGAAGAAAATAACGTTTTCATAAAAATCAGCCGAGTGAATAAAGAGATCAATCAATAAAATATAAAACCTGTGTAAAATAAGTGAATAATCGCACCAAAAAATCAGTGTATATTGAACTGTTAGTTAAAAGAAGAAAAAAAATGACCGTGCTATCGTGGATGAACAAGGAATTCCTTGAGAATATTTTGAAAAAATCCGAAAAGGATAGTACGATTAGCGTTACGAAATTTGATATAAAAGCTGCTACCAAAGTGGGTGAGAATTTTTCAAGCGAAGTCCATAGACTACAAGTGGACATAACTCGCGGGGATAAATCGGATAAAATTTCGTTAATTATGAAAACGATGATAACACACATGCCAGAGCTTATCAAGATGGTAAGAAGGATCGAAGATACATACGTGTTTGCTTATACATGTATAAGCAATATAAATAAATAAAAAAATAAAGGACCCCTTTTTTTCTCAATTTGAACTTTCATGTCTCAGATCGAGGAATCGGGACTATTTGTAAATGAAATCAACATGATGACGAACACCCTGAAGAAGATGAACAAACTCCTGGAACCTGATGAACGATTATCACCCAGACCTATTTTTGCGTGTCTCAAGAAACCCGTCCTGATTATGGAAGACTTGACGCCATTAGGATTTCGCATGGCACCTTCTGCAAAGAGACTCGACTTGGCACACAGCTTATTGGCAATTCAAAATTTGGGCAAGTTCCATGCGAGCTCAGTTGCCGTCTGTGAGCAGGTAGGCTTTGAATTTGAGGTAAAAAAATGACGTGTTGTTCGAGAAGTAGCTGAAAATATTGATTTCTATAACACAATATCTTCTATAACGCTAAATTTACGTATTCCCTTTACCAGGAACCAAAACACAGGACAATGTACACCAAAAATATATACCTTCAAAATCGACCTGAAACCAATGAGATGTTCTCTATGGGCTTGAAACAAGTCGGTGAGACCATTGTTGATTGGCCCGAGTTGGATCCAAAATATGGCGAGAAAGTAATAAAATTCGCACCGCATTTCTATCGAAAACTGGGAGAAGCCTTGGTGCCAATAGAAAGTGACTTCAATACGATAATACACGGCGACTATTGGATCAACAATATGCTATTTCGTTATGACCGACATGGAGAACCGATTGAGCATATACTCGTAAGCTAGTTCAAACTGTCGCCGCCAGATGGCGCCACTGACAATGTTCTAAACCACTGTCTCTACCCACAGATTGACTTTCAAATATCCGTCTGGAGCTCGCCTGCCGCAGACTTGCAATATTTCATGAACACCAGTCTAACCGAAGATGTGTATATCGATCATCGTGATCGATTATTGGAGGAATACAGACGATCACTTTTGATTACTATGAAACGATTGCGATGCAAAACACAAGCGCCGACGCTGCTTCAGCTACAAAAGGCTATGAGACGACTCGAAATTTTTGGCATACTAGCAACCTTCATGGTATTACCTATGTTAATGTTCGATAAAAGTGAGGTTCGACATGTGAACGAACTATTGAACGAGCAGAATAACCAACCATTAAAAAATAAACTTTACCGTGAGATACTCGTTAGAAGAATTGCTGAATTTGAAAAGAATGGACTATTCGATGTATGAAGATTACAGCGAATTGGCGAGGCGCTCAAGAACATTTAAGAATATTGTTGTAATACTTGAAAGGGCTAATTTTTTTTAATATGTGATAAATTATATAATAAGTGTACTGGAAAATTGTGTGATTTATTACTAATCAATCTTCACACTTTAATCAATCGTAACTGATACCTGTTGAATTTTTGTTAGCCAATATGGAATTATTGGAAAGATATCGCAATTTTTATCATTCTCTTCATATTTTGCGCGATTATTGACAAATAACCTTCTAACAATATATTTAGATTGATATCAAGAGAAGAACTAATACACTGTAACTAATATACTAATAATACACTGTAATTTATATATGAGATTGAGTGTGTAGAAATAGAAAAAAAAAAAGAACACTTGATTGTAAGATAGTAAAGGTAAATCATAGATTAGATTATTATTATCTCTCAGTATTATTTCAAAAAAATACTCAACTAAAGGACCTTTTAAATTCTAATCTAAATAACGTTATGGCAGTCAATAGTTTTTAACTGTCAGTGAAAATAGTTTTATGAGTACAATAAATTAACGTTTTCATGAAAATATACATAGCGACTGTACTATAAACAATGTGCTATTATATTTCGTTATAATAAATTATGGAGAACCGACCGAGCATATATTTTTAAGTTAAGTCAAACTACTGTCGTCGGATGGCACCACTGACAAATTCCACGTAAATTCTATCCCGAAGGACAAAAATTAAAAACTATTGTTTAAATTCGCAAATTGACTTTCAAATGTCCATATGAAATTGGCCTCTGCCATTCACTTAGAGTATTTCATGAATAGTAGTGTACCAAAAGGTATGAATCTCAATCATCGTAATAGACTACTGGAGGAACAGAGGACAATCACTTTTTATGACCATGAAACGATTGGAATGCAAAACAAACAACGCCGACGTTCCAAGAGGTTGAAAAGGTTTAACAATGATTTGAGATTTTTGGTGTACTAGCAATCTTTCCGGTACTGCCTATGATTATGTTCAAGCAAAATGACGATTTCCATGTGGAGGAAGTACTAGACCATCAAAATGATTTATCGTTCCAAAATGAGGCATAAAGTGCTCGTTAGAAGATTCTCAATTTGAAAAGAATGAATTATTGGACGTGTGAAAAATACAATGGACTCGCGAGGCACTTGCAAACATTGAACAATATATTATAATATTTAGAGCAACTAATTTTTCAAAATATACAACAGATCTTATGACTGTCTTTGATCGAATATTTAGCAAGTGGGGTTAGCTGCGACTTGAAAGATCAGCCCTACCATGCCCTTAGAATTTTGCATGACAAATCGCCAAGCTGGACTTAAGAAAAGTCTTATTGGTGATTTATAATTATAAGAAGCTACCTCTACTTATATTTACCTTAAGTTTATTTAAGCTCTCTAAAATGATAATCTATTTTTCCTAGTAAAACTAGTGATAGTAATAGTTTTACTAAAAAAAAAAACTTATGATTATTTATAGGTCTTACAGCATTTTTAATTTCCAAAATATTCTTACAATGAGTAGAAAGTACGTTGTCGATTGAAAAATTTTTCTAGGGTAAACTCAAACAGCTCTGCTGTGAAACTTCTTGGCACTAAAATTATGTGAATTAAGCTTCATTCTAAATATTCCGAGCAAATCCTAACACTATTAGAGCACTGTTATCAAAAAGTAAAACCATTCGCTAAACCAGTTCAAGATAATTTCAACATATCAATCCACAGAAATGGTTGAGTCAATACTATATTATTCCAGTATGATAATGCTGGAAACCAATAGAAGAAATATTTATAAACTAATTGAAAGTTTCATCATGTAGCGCCACTTCTCATTGAATGCTACTAAATATAAGAAAAACTATTATTCCTATTCGTAGGTAGACTTTCAGTCAGTCTCATGGAGATCACCTAATATAAACTTGCAGCATTTTATCAGAACTAATTTCCCCTATGAAGTGAAACTGAATCATCATAACCTTCTTCTGAAATAATACAGAAGAGAACTCACATCATCCATGCCATGTTTGGGATGTAAGATATCAATACCAACTACATAGGAGCTAGAGCAGCTTATGACTCGTCTGCATTTATATGGAGTAATAATAACCTGTATCGTATTGCCTTATATCCTAGTAGATAAAACAAATGTTAACACCACAGAAAAAGAAATTAGATATTTGAATCTTGTCTCTAAACACTATAAGACAGCGATGGCACTATGGCAAAGAAGCCAATTAATTCAGGGTAAGTGACATCTGTTATATTATTTTGAATTAGAGAGCTATGCCAAAATAACTTTGGCGTAAAAAAATATTTTTTTGATAAATATTTTCTACAGTAAAACGTCAATGCTGTTGATTTGATCATTTTATCAAGTTAGCTATATGCTAAATATAACCATATAACCAAGCAGCCATACAAAGTACCCGGTATTAAAATATATATGAATAATATTGAAAGTCTGGCAAAAATATCTGACGGTTATTCAATTTGAAGAATTCGGCGAATTACCGCTTCGACCGTAATTGTTGAAGTAATTTGAAACTTCAGTATACACATCGAATGTGACAAAGACTAAACAAGTCTATTTGTATTTAAAAAATGACGTTGAAACGTTGAATGTAAATCCAAAACGAAAATATTTACATGATAAATCAGGGCTGTAATATAATCTCCAATTTTTATCTACAAGCCAATATATCATTACATAAAACATTATCAATTGATACAGCATTTTTACTCTAGTGAATTTTCGAACCACAAAAAAAGTGAATTGATAAATCCAAAGTCTTAAGAGAATCAACAGTATTAATCTTAAAAGAAGCTGATACTTTCGCGGTAACATATAGCGCAATATAAAATTACTACGATACAATGTAACAAATTTAAAAAAATTTTAAAAAACCAACAACAATCACAACGAGTTTTCAGTCACAAAAGAAAGATACATTTCAGTTTTTTTGCCTACAATGTTGCACTGTACTTACAGTGAATATTACTATACGAATTGCGGCTGCTTGCCAAGATAAAATCGTTATGCTGACGGATGTTACATGAAAAAAAAAAAGTCAAATAGAAAACGAACTTTTCTAGTATAAATTTGCGACGCAATAGATAAATAAAGTTAAGAATGTAGCGAGAAAGATATAAAACCTTAAGTAGGCAGTATCGATGTGACATTGAGAAACATGATTAATGATAATTTGGTCACTGACTTCTAACTTTTCTTAGTATGTTGAGTTATAATATATACATACATATGCAACACAGGTTTTTTTGATACGAACTGAAATGATCGACAGTAATAGGTTAAGCCACGCACGAATTTGACAGAACTACGCGACAGAAAATAATCGTGCTAACAATGAAATATTGTTGTAAAGGTTGTTAGTAAATATAGCAAACACTGTACACAATAAAACGAAGAGATCCATATGTAATGAAAATTGAAATTGAATAACTAAAAGATTTGATAAATAAAAATATTATAAAATTACTTACTAATTTCCGAAGCATCTCCGCGCATTGAAATCACTGCTATCAGCAGGATGCATGTTAAATGCAATCTCATTGTCACAAACTCGTGTAATTGCACGACTAAAAATGCAGGTTAAAAATAATGGCGTAATGCGGCGAACTAAAAGCCACTTCGCAGCAACTACAGAATACGATCCAGTACGTCCCCCTTTCTTTCCTACGTGACTCAAGCTGCGTACTGTAGATTATAAAGATGTATACAATTATTGTTATTAATTAAACGTTTCGTATAAAAATCTTTGTATTTGGATATAAAAAAGATATTTAAAAGAATTCTTGTAATAATTGAAAATACTTAAAATATTTAATAGACCACATTAACTCTCATATTGACTGTCGTAGTACAACACGGGAGGCGCTAGTTACCACCAAAGACAAATATTCTTCTAAATTGCACTAGGTAGCTCGCAATTCATTGCTATGCAAGTAGGTCAATATTTAACAAGTATTGTTAAAGAAACTTTATGATTTTCTGTAGTCCGTAATGGACATTTATTAAATTATTTAATGCTACTTTAATGTATAGTTACAGTCGCGCCAACGTCTTGAGCGAATATTTGATACTTTAAAGTTATGCTTTGTGTTTCCCGTTAGCAACTGTTCAAACATCATATTAAAAATAATACAATCATCGAATAAGACAATTAGCAAACCTACAGCAGGTATGATATACATATGAAGTTATAATACCGAAATAATTTTTCATCGATTGAAGGTACAGTTGAAATTTTGTATAGACGGTAAGTATACTTATAAATTCCAATAAAAAAATGGACAAATACTATTTATCTATACGTTGAATAATATCCAAAGAAAAAATTTCAAATAAGGATCATACGCGATCAATTGAAATCGAAATGAAATAATGAAAAATATTATCACACATTTGAATTAGTCCAGATATCTAATTCCGTCCACTGGCGCCATCTAGAATCTAGGGGAAAAAGCATAGTACTATTCTCATTCTCCACAGACGGCGCTTACTTCACCTCGCTCCATTCTGCACCTGACCCGATGTAGCGCAACAAATTCCTGTGGCTCTTCGGGCCAACATGGCGC
>JARPRH010005369.1:0-15166 GCA_031763665.1 Calameuta haemorrhoidalis
TAATTTCAAAATCGATTTTCTCAAAAACTGCCGGCCATCTAGCGGAATGGCTTTGCTCATGTGTCATTGGGGTCCTCCACTTTATGTACCATAAATATGAAAAAAATCGGTGACCCGGTTACCTGGCCCTCTCCTTGTCAGACGTATACCTTTTACATATTTTTCTCGTAAGTTATTAGAAAGGGCATCTTCTCTCTAACAAACCAATATCTTTAGTTTATTGATCTCTCAGTTGCTACCATCTTGTCGAAATATTCCGTAACGCCTTATGCTGTTGGTGAATCTTAGTCGCCTTCTTTTTGTGATAATCGCCCGGAGCCAACGAGCGCTTCGCACGGATTTCCCCATACAGGTGCTTGACATTCTCGAGTTTACAACTCATTTTCCGTTCCAAAACGTCTCTTTTGCGTAGATCCCATTCTCGTTATATGGGATTCTACCTATCTATTCTCGAAGCCGCTTCAAAATTTACCTTATCTTGTCTGTTTTAACAGCATTGTAGTTTGCTTAATGACTTGCATGTAGCTTTCTTGCTTTTCTTTAATATAACTTCAGTGCGTTAAACTTACCTATCTTTCTTTTACCTATTCTCTTTATCGCATGCTTATTCCTATCCCCGCCCAACGCCTAACCTCTTGTATGCCACGATGCTCTCCCAGCTGAGCTGGCCTCTGAACCGGGTAATTTTTTTGGAGAATTCGTCGACCACTTGATTTTTCCTCTCTTTGCCTTTTATCTTTCGTATCGCTTTTCTCTCTTCTCTTACTGGTGTCGCCGTTTGTGAATTTCTCCCTTTATTTTCTTGACGGTGTCGCCTTTCCTATTCTTCTTACTCTTCTCTCTTGGCGGAGTCGCCCTACCTGTTTCCTTTTTCTTTTCCTTATCCCGAGTTTTGCCACCAGGCGAACTAAATCTAAAAAGTTTACCAAGCGAATTACAACTAAAGATGCCACCCAGCAAACTACACGCTAAGGGTCACTCGGCCAATTGAAACAAATAGGGACCACACGGCCAAGAAAGAAAGGTATGAAACAAAACTAAACCTAAGGGTTACTCGGAACTAAAAAAAATCGTACAAATTAGACCACCAAACGTAAAACGATACGCCTCTTCAGAGGCTAACTCTTCGGAACCGTCGCGGCGTTCAAGAGTTAAAGTAACGGAAGCGGAACGAGTACACGGTTTTTTTCATAGATGGGAATTGGAATAGGATCCCACCCATTATAGCCAACATTTTTCACAAAATCAAAAACAAACAAAATCCTGCATTCATCCCCCCCTGAAACCAACGGTATGGTACCGGTATATGGACGACACCTTTGTTATCTGGAAATACGGATTACATAAACACCTGGCTTCAGTTCCTGGAATACCTAACCACAACATACCCGAACATAAAATTCATCATGGAAATTGAAAAACTCGAAGATCTCCCTTTCTTAGACGTTTTAGTTCATCGAAGTGAAGATCACCACCCTGCGTACAAAAACTCCCTGCTAAAAAAATTCTGTCATCAGCTTCCTTATGTACCGGGCTCTAACCACTTTTCAACCGCAACACTCACAATCAGATACAGAAATCAAATATCTCAACGAAGCCCTTCGTCGGAATAGATACTACAACAAGCAAATTAACTATGTACTATGTAAGCTACAAAATAAAAACCCATCCCCATCTTCCAATGAACCAGCCGAGCAACAAAAACATCCGAAAGTCGTAGCTCTATCGTATCTTCAAGGTACAATAGACCGCATCAACAAGGTACTACGAAAACACAACATCCGTTCAATTTTCAAACCCACAAAGAAGATTGGACAAATGATTCCCAGTACGAAAGACCGTATACCACCAGGGAGTGCTTCAGGAATATATAAAATTACCTGCTCCTGTGGAAAAGTGTACATAGGTGAGACCGGAAGGAAGATCAGTATATTAAGGCTTCCTGACAACAGGGAACTTCAGTATCGGAGCCTCCTAGCCCTGATGATGCAGACTGGAACGTTTACGAAACATCGGCACGAATCTGAACACAGACGCGGCTTCTAACCAGAAACTATGAGTATTAATGATCTGCTTCTTTTTATATAAAACTATAGAAATTCTTTAGGCAATATTAGATTACAAATCTGAATATTACGAACCAAAAACACGATGAATTTGATCGAATTTTTTGTATCGTTTTCTATTGAATTTTTTGAAGGGGCATCTTCAGTTATATCTGGATTCTCTGATTTTACTTATTTTTGCTTGCTTTTATATGTCTGAATTTGTCATCTTCAATCTGCTTGCCATGTCCATTCCCTCGTTTAGTAGTTTATCCACATGTACTGCTGTGTAGTCGCATCTGATTAGATAATCCTCTCTGTCTATTACAGTTTCTATTTTTAGCCTGTCTTTCTCTTATGCACTGTTTCACTAGGTTCTTCCATTTCTTTATTATTTCCATATTTCCTTCGCAGCTCCCTATATCTACTACTGTCACTGTACTCCCTCCTTCCAATCTTGTATGCATTCTTTACCTTACCTTTAGTCCCTATTTCTTTTGTTAGAAATCTCTCGCATTTTGCCTTTATCTCGTCCCCGCTAAATCCTTTCCCTTTTATAACTGCATTGTTTCTTCCTTCTCTTTTCTCCCGTCTATTATATCTCCCGTCTATTATATATTATTATATAATTTTATATCGAGGTGCAATATTTTTTTATTTACTTTATATTTTCTTTTATTTCGAGGTACCCTCATTTCCTCAATTTCATCTTAAAATTTCGCTATTTGTATCAACTCTTCTGATCTTGTCATTATCGTCTTCTCCATTTCTTCAACTATTTGGAATTCCTTTTCCAATGTTCTTTCTTTAACCAGTGATCTTTTTGTTTATACTAAATGCTCTATATTCTTCTTCAGCGAGTGCAAATTGATTCTCCTCTTTTCTTTCCCTCTTAATATAATCTGTTATACTACCTGAACTACTTGTACAATCTCATTCCAGGTCTTCAGATGGTCTTCCTCTTTTCCTCTTTGTTTCCAACCAAAGTCTTTATTTATGAAAATACTGGTGTATAGGGAAGGGAGAGGGGGAAGAAGGGGAACAAGAAAGATCTACAAATTCCTTGGATATCTGATGTAAAGGGACGATAGGTACGAAGTGTACATGAGAGACATGATCAAAAAAGAAATGGCTACAATTAAATAAATGTGGGGAATAGGGAAAAGAAAATTCAAAGAAGATATAAAGATAAGGATGGCCATGTTTAATGTGGTAGTGAAAAGTGTAGGGTTTTACGACATGGAGGAATGGGGAAAGGAGGAGAAGAAGCGTGTAGAATCA
The DNA here is from genome assembly GCA_031763665.1 of Calameuta haemorrhoidalis. Classification (NCBI taxonomy): domain Eukaryota; kingdom Metazoa; phylum Arthropoda; class Insecta; order Hymenoptera; family Cephidae; genus Calameuta; species Calameuta haemorrhoidalis. Next base: position 3,327 of record JARPRH010005369.1, read on the forward strand.
TTACAAATAAAATACAATATGTATATTAAGTGGATACTGGGTCTGGAACAAAACATACCAGACTATGTAGTAATTGACGAAAAAAGGAAGAAAGGATGAACGTAGAGGCAGGAAAAAGAGTACTAAGATTCAGAGAGAAGATGAGAGAGGTGAAAAACAGGTGATAAAAGATTACATGAAATGGACACTGAGAAATGGAAAATCCACGAGATGGGAGAAGGAAAGAGAGTAAGTATTCAGTAAAATAGGGAGCAGGGTGGAGGTACATGACACAGAAGAAAGGAAGGAGTGGAAGGATGGTATGTGCGCGGAAGAGGAAATTTAGGCATACACTCGACAGGGAGGTAAGGAAGAGTGACCGACGGAGAGGTTATCGACAGGGAAGAGAGGGAGAGATAGTACTGAAGAGTATGTCTATTACATGGAACGAAACGTGGTTGAAAAATAATAGAAAGGTTAAGACAAAAGTTCAGGAAAGGACGAAGAGAAAAGAACGAAGTAGAAAATACAACAAGGAGTAAAGAGAAACAATAAAGAGCTAGAGAAGGACGGAAAGAGGTAAGGCTCAAAAATGTATATAGGCATAAAGAGGGTAGGATTCCGAGAGTGCAGATTAATGAAAGAAATTGTAGGAAAGAAGAAGGAAAAGGAGAAGAAAAACAATTGAGAAGACAAACAGGAGTAGAAGAAAGGGGAAGAGGAAGTTACAGTGATAGGAGGAAAGGGAAAGGCACAAAAGAAGAAAAGTGGAAGAGAATGGAGAGAAAAAAGGGGGAAAACATTAATAGTAAAAGCATAGAAGGAAAATAAGAAGGAGAGAAGAGCGGTTATAGAAGAAACTTTTAAGTTAGGAAGGGAAAGGAACAGAGAGATAACAGAAATCTGAAAAAAGAAAAGAGGTGGTGAAGAGAATTGGATCTGGATAAGACTACGGAGGAGATTATACGAGGAGGTTATATAGAAAAACAGAAGGGACATGTAGAATAAGCAGGGCTAATAAGGCTGGACGAGGAACTAACATGGGAGGAAAGGAGGAGCAAACGGAAATCAGTGAAAAAGGCAAAGAAAGCAAAGGAGGAGAGGAGAATGGGAAAGACCATGGAGGTGGAAAATAAAAGATTGAAGATGAATGGAAAATGGTGGATGAAAAAGCGTGGAGGTAGTGAAATAAGAATAAGGGAAAGGAAAGTAGAGGGGATACAGGAGGAATATAAAAACAGAAATCAAAATAGAAAAAAAGTGTCTCCTTTAGTTATATTTAGAGATCAGAACTTCTAATTTTTATTTTAGACTAGATAAGGTTGAAAGAGGGAAAAAGAGTTATCGTGTTTTCTTTTTTGGTTTTCTCTTATGTCTTGTTTCAACACAATTACCTAGAGGATGTATTTTTCTATTATTTCTTTACATGTTAGTTTAATTAATTTAGTTTTTTGGATTTGTATTGAATTGCTCCTCATGTAAGCGGAAGCCGGCTAGAAGGAACCCCAAATGGAAATGCAAATATTTATGCATAATTTGTTCAACTCCCAATTTACGCGCTATTTGCATAATATGTTTAGTAAAGGAGAATGTTTGCTACGAAAATCGTTCCTGCCAGATTAAATATCCCAGTTGCCTCTTCGAGCTGAGCTTGTTGGGGACATTGACATTTCTTGCATATATTGTTCGCAATGATTCGCATACGATCTAGTCCCGGATGGAATTTAGCGTCCAAGATTATGTGGAGAAACTAAGCCCGTTGATAGCTATACACGAAAACGGTAATTCGATTCCCATCGAGGCGACCGCGGGTCATCTAGAAATATGTAGTATATGTATAATAGGGCAAATATATAATATTGTTACGATCGCTCCCTGAAATACGCGGAATGTGGTTATGTTTGACATCCGATACGAGATAGGAACGATTGAGAATTATAAAGATTCAAGAAATGTTGATTTAGAAAAGGTAGTTAGAATGGTCCGTTGGTCTGATTTGCCGGAGTTGAACGGTACGTCCACGTGCTAGATCGGCACTATCTTGGACTGTTATTTTTTGCTATCGTACGCCACTGGTGTAGTCTACGACAATACTATACGCTATCCGACTCAGCTGCTTGGTTTGTATGTAATTGTGGTAAGCTAAGAGACACGGTTTCTAATGATTTTCTGAAATGGTTAATATGTCTATGTGATATGTTAATTGGTTCAGCAGGTAAAGAATCGGAAGAAATAGGAATTAGATTCCAGGAAACTTTTCTATCGATATTAGGAAGACTGTTCGTTAAATCTAACGTAGTATCTTGTTTTATGGAACGGAGATAAAGTTTAATTGAACGATCTGATAGTTTCTTTGCTCGAGCATTCTTGCTCCGTTTTATGTAAGTTAAGTATTCTGGATATGAATGAATTGTTGTTTGCGAATATATTCCATGAGCTTACCCCGATGATTTCCAAAAGAATTCAACTACTCCTTATGTTATGATTTCTGTGGAAGTAATACTAATGTAGTGAGGTTGTTTGGGTGAGGTCCAGATGAGGTTGTAACAGGAGTTAGTAAATGATAGTAGTGATGATGGTTCACAAAACTCGCAGGATGGAATCACCAGGTATACTACGTTGATTAAACTGATTTGAATGGTACTCCTAAACTTGACTTTGATACTTGATTTCTATATACAGGGTGGTCCACGGAACTTGCACACCTATTATAACTTTTAAACGATGCATCCTACAGAAAAATTTGTTGTATAAAATTTGTACGGTATTAAAAGATGCATTATGTGCTAAATATCTTTTTTTATTGTGGTGGAGGAATTTCGGAGATTTCAAGGTCAACGTCATTTTTTTAAATGGAATGCTATATTTTTTATACAAAATTGTGAAAGTACGGAGAATTGTGAATAAAAAAGTACTGACCTTTATCAACCGTAAACCTAATAACTAACGAGTAATTACACTTTGTTTCTTGAAAACTGTCTTCGCGTAATATCGCAACTAACGTAAGTATTCGAACTGATGTCCATTAACATTAACACAGTGATGCAATCTACTAACTAATTATGACACTGAACGTTGAATCATGTCTGCACTGACAAGTGTCATACATGCTTCACGAATACGGTGCTTCATATTCTCAGGTGATGTCGGTGGTTCATGATACACCGTATCCTTTAATTTTTCCCATAAAAAATAGTCTAAAGAAGTAAGGTCCAGTGAGCGTAGAGGCCATAGAAATTGTCCACCACGACCAATCCATCGATTGGGAAATTTTCTATCCAGCACTTGCCTAATATTACGTGCGTAATGTGCAGGGCATCCATCATGTTGGTACCAGATTTGTATAAATTACTCGTTAGTTATTAGGTTTACGGTTGATAAAGGTCAGTACTTTTTTATTCACAATTCTCCGTACTTTCACAATTTTGTATAAAAAATATAGCATTCCATTTAAAAAAACGACGTTGACCTTGAAATCTCCGAAACGCCTCCACCACAATAAAAAAAGATATTCAGCACATAATGCATCTTTTAAAGCCGTACAAATTTTATACAAAAAATTTTTCTGTAGGATGCATCGTTTAAAAGTTATAATAGGTGTGCAAGTTCCGTGGACCACCCTGTATAAGAACACCGAAAACTAAGCCTACTAAACTGTTAGCACTTTAGACTTAGACTTCAACTCCGAACTTAGATCTCAAACCCGCTCTTTGACTTCTATTCAGACTTCGACTTCCTTTGGGAACTGCTACTCTCTCTGACTGGCTGGCTGACTGACTTTCGTCTCTCCAACCCTATTTAACGACTTCGTTTCTTATCCTTTCCATTACTTTCTTATCTTTCTTATTGATTCATTAACAAATCAGAACACTAGCAATTATTTGTCTGTTTCTGCATACCTGAGTCTTCCAATTCTGTACCTGAAACCTTGCGAGTACTGTTATTCCTTATGAACATAATGTCTGATAGAATAATAAGCGTAACATTTTCCGATCATATAAATGATAATGATATCCGTAAATTCAGGATTCCAATAATATAAACGGAATGTAAACCAAAATATAAATATAAATTAATAAGTATAAATCAATGGGGTTAATTATATAAAACGATTAATCGACTGATGTATCTATCTAATACCGTCGGTAAAGATAATGGCATATGTGGTGTGTATAGTCTATGTATAGGTTGGGGTATAACAATATATTTCTGATGGCTATGGGTATAAGTGGCTGTGTATATGTATAGGTGGGTGAATCACGTATACAGGAAGGCCGAGACGTAACGATATATATAATTGGGCAACAACTTTCATGACTAGTTGGAAAGAACTGTTGTGACCGGAAGCCTGCTGGGTTGATGGGAATGTATCACACGTCATTTTCAATGTAAGAGATCATAGCTAATAAATTAGTCGTTAATTCATAATGAATCACATGCCTTTTTACAGAATTTTGGCCGATAGTGAAAAATCTTGCAATTGCCTCTACTCTCTCTCACACTCTTTCCCAGACTTGCAGTTTTCTTAGGCCAAACACCTTAACTATATTCATTCATGCACGTGAGTAATTAATTTATAAAAATAGTACGATATCTTTGATTTTGAAAATTTTTATACTCGCCATATTAGATTCGCCATTTTGAATAAAAACTTTTTTATATTAAACTCAAATAGAGTATCACAAAAAACCTCAGTAGCCCAAGTTTCATGTAAATTGAACTGAAAGTTTCTAAAATAAAAGGGGATGTCGAATATAGTCGATTTCACTCCGAAAAGGTTTAATAAACTTTTTATATGGTTGATAATCCTATTTCTTACCATGTCGGATACGTAAGCTCCTATACCACTTTTGAAGCCAGTTATACAAAGTCCCGCACCCTTTCCAGATTTCTTCTGAATTTCCACATCAATCTCTTCGAGAGCCTTATCTTCACGAAGCACTATCATGTGTATCTATAAATTAAAATATGAAAGAATAATACCATTTCCTTAATTTTTTGGTGAACATAAATAATTAAGAGATCGAAGAATTATTAATATTATTGAATCATAGAAGTTAGTAGTTATTCAAGTTTAAAAGGTTGCTCATACATTATATACAATAAAAATGTCTCAAAATTACTTTTATGGTACTTTGATAAGCGTAAATTGATACACAAAGAAAAAATCTTTAATTTACACTTTAATCACGACCATAAAACATTGTATCAAGAGACTTGGTGCTGTACAGATTCAAATACATACAATATGCAATATGCATAGCTCATGACGCCGAAGTTAATTTTACTCAAAGCAGCTGTTATACCTGTGTTTCGAATCAAATATCTTATAAATGCGCTTTATATAAAATAATATATTCTTCTATTATATGATTCGAATATTCTAAATATATTGCATGCAAAATAAAGAAGATTCATTCGATCAGGGTGTCTCGAAAGGTCTAGCGAAATGCTTTTCTTTAAGTTTTTTCGCCGACATTATTACCGTCTTGGTCTATGTCTTTTTTATGGCATTAGTGACGTTGATGACCTCTGTTATTCACTAGTTATTCCATTAATCATAGGATTGTATTCTGGTGCAACCTGATTTCAGAAAGTAGCGCCTTCGTTTTCATTCTTATCCGCCTTGCCGCTAAAGATCGTGCGATCTTCGCAATTTTATGTCTCCCTATATAATTTGGCCATTAAGAAACCGTTCCCTCAAAATTTCCTTATGTTTTCCCTGTCATAAAAACTATCCTTAATCTGAAAAAATATAGGACTAAGTTTATCTCTTTAAAACAAATTGAATATAAGTTTAAATTTTGTTGGGATGTTACATAGAGAAGGTCCCTGAAAGTTTAGAATAAAAGATGCTCCGTTCTATACTGTTTCATTTTAATTGATGAAATCCATTCGCGAAGTCATAGCTGCTGAATCTTGCATGTTATGTTGTATCTATAACAATATAATTCGTCGCAACATAGCAGCAGTAAGTGCTCATACAGGGTCCGCCAAAAGTACGGGGACGGCAGAATATTTCCTCAGATAAGAAATTTTTCAAGGAGGTGAAGGTCATTCTTAAAGTAACTTTCAACGAGGAAGTCAACGGTGACCTCGATTTTGACCTTGTTGGTAATCTTCAAGGTCTCTTCAACGTCATTTCAAGGTTAACTTTGAGATCTCAAATAGGAACCTTCATTTTTGGTCCCGAAATCGGAAAGAGCGTGAAATTCTACGTTCAGATATGTCCTTATGTTGGGGGTCAGAAGGACTCCTAGAGGCCATTTGAAGGTCAATTTATTTACTGTTGCGTAGAAGCTCGTGAAGAATAATTTTCGTGTTGATCTACTCACCTGCGAATTGTACAGTTTAGAAGAACTGAGTATGGGATAACATTGACTTTGATTTGGACCTTGAAGTTGAAAGTCATTCAAAGATCAACTTAAAAATTTTATGAATTAATCAGTAATCCCTATTTAGCCCAGCGACATTGAAAATACGGTAATACGATATGTTCTGGTATCCTACTAGCAGCGTTCGGAATCAAAGTGACGTCGAGGTGGTTTGTTAATGAAAACAACGTGTTGGCATTATGCTAAACGTACGTAAAAGCTCTCTATCGCTCTTCTAATCACACCCGGAGAAATGAGTGCACATTCTCGGACTATTCGCTGTCGAAGATCTTCTATATCATTGGGTTTCGCGTAGTAGACTTTACTTTTTAAGTAACCCCACAGGAAGTAATCCAGTGGGGTTAAATCTAGCGAGCTTGTTGGCCACTCAATGGCTTCTCTTCTGCCTATCCATCTATTTGAAAATATTCTACTTAAACAGTCGCGTACAGTTCTTCCATAATGCGGTGGAGCTCCATCCTGTTGAAACCACATTTCATTGAAATCATTACCAACTATTTCAGTTATGGCTGGAATAATTTGATTTCCGAGTATGCGCTCATAACAGCCAGCATTCAAATTTCCATCAATAAAAAATGTTGCAATTATGGTATTATTGTAAAGACCAGCCCGAACATTCAATTTCTGGGGATATTGCATGTGCGAGTCGAGACTCCAATGAGGATTTTCGTCTGTCCAGAAACGACAATTCTACTTATTTAATACACTATTTTAGTTCAAAAGTTGCTTCGTCTGAAAAAGCTATATGGGAGAGAAAATTGGGCTCTTGATCGATTTTTATCATCATGGTGTCACAGAATTCCATTCGACGATCGTGATCATCCTCGTTCAATTCGTGAATAAGGCGAATCTTATAAGGATGGAATCCGATTAATTTCAGATTTCTACGAATAGAAGTCTTAGAATTCTCGAGAAGTTGCAATGATCTATTTACAGTGATTCGGGGATCCTTTACAAAAGTTTGTGCAACTTTCATTGACTTCTCTTCTATTGTCTCGGATTTAGCTCTTCCAGTTTTTCCCATACTAAGTCCTTATGAACATTACAACTCGCAGCTGAGTAGATTATCAAAAAAATAATCTTTCACGCGCTTCTGTGCTACAATAAGTAAATTGACCTTCAAATGACCTATAGGAGTCCTCGTGACCTCCAATGAGGGCATATCTGAACGTAGAATTTCACGCTCTTTCCAGTTCCGGGACCAAAAAAGGAGCTTACTATTTGAAATCTGAAACTTGACCTTGAAATGACCTTGAAGGTTACCGACAAGGTCAAAATCGAGGTCACCGTTGACTTCCTCGTTGAAAGTTACTTTAAGAATGACCTTCACCTCCTTAAAAAATTTCTTATCTGAGGAAATATTCTGCCGTCTCCGTATTTTTGACGGACCCCGTATATATGAAGCTTGACAGTAACGGTACCATACACATTAGTGAGACCACCAGGCAGCAGCTAGTGCTCATTTTATATCCTGCACATCCTGACTACTGATCCCCAGTGAGTATAAAAGATGGTTGTGATCTTTAAAATTAGGCCATTACAGGATACATGAAAGCGGCATTGATGCCTTTAGAAATTCCAATGAGTTATGTCGGTGACGTAGTATGCGAAGGGGGGTCGTGGACACAGATTATTGTACAGACAGTTACTGACACTTCGAAAATTTTCGAAGACTTATGTCCATGCTGAATTGACGTCGTCGAGCCCCGCGATTACCTACAATGATATCATTGAGTCCCTCCCCCCCCCCCTCCGATTCCAATAATTTTTGAATGAGTCTATGAATTTTACGTTCATTTTTCGGAATTTCGCATTGGATTTTAGGAATTGCATCATGCAGATTCCAGACAGCAGCAGTTCGCTGGAAGTCTCTTTGCCCTTTAGGTCGATTTCAAGAATTGAAAGGGTTTTTATCAATTTTCCAGGAATTGTGTTAGGCCGATAACGAACTTCTCACCATTTGCTAATCATTAAACAATGGAGGGTTCCTACTGTAAAATGATAAGCTGCAATGTACATTTTTCATTAATCAAATAATCACACTCGACTTATATGAAATATTAAAAATCAACATAAATTGGAAGTTAGAATAGATTTGCTGCTGAAGAATATTTACAAAGTGAAATGTTTAATTCAAATAAGGGAAGATACCGATTAACTTATAAACCATTTGAAGAGACTTTATTTATAGTGAGAGAATAATGAATTTCTCGAAAATCAACAAAGTGGGTCGTTTGGATGAATTTCTTCCAATAAAAAAATTAGTGGAACCGGAAGGTCAAAAGTAATACAGCATTAGCAGCATAAAAAAGATTCAAAAAAAATATGAAATGAGATTAATCTTTGACATCGAGAACAGCTTTTTAGTATTTCTACCAGCGATTATGTCGAAAGTTGTAAAATATTACAAGGATCTGTTTAAAAACAAGGTGTGTGTTGTTGATGAGATCGACTTTTCATGCCCTACCTCGGTGGAAAGCATAATCAGAATAAGTTACAATGCTTGTAAACTTTGTTACTATTCGTTGCGTCAGGCTGGTCGTTGCGTGTGGAGAAGAGGGTATTCTCACGGAATGCTGCCGGGTATTGAATGACTTAAAAGAATTCATACGAATTAACTAAGTATATATTGTGACGTTGCAAAATACGTCACTCGAACCGGTGGGAAAGATAGCTGTCGCGTTTCTATCGGGACGTAACTGCCACCCCGACATAAGAGCGCCACCACGGCGGCGAACTCCAAGGTCCTGCGGAAGCATGAAAGATTATCCAATTAACGCATGTATTTCTCGATATGATACTTATGTAACGACGGACACGGCACGACGAACGCCGAGAAGAAGCACGACGGAGGACCAGTTCAAGGAGCGCCCCGAGAAGTACCGAATACCAGCCTGTAAGCAGAGGGATACGCGAGAGACAGGCCAAAGGCCGCAAGCTCTCGCACGGTCAAGCATGCCTCAAGTACCGGCAGCGGAGGAAAGAAGGGACATCGCGGAGTCGACGATTCTCGGGAAGGTCCTCCACGAGAGAAGGAAACAGGCACCCCAAGGAGCATAGCGACCGGCAGGGGAAGCGCCCTTGCCACCCCGAAAGCCTAGGCGACAATAGTGGAGGCTACTGGAGACCCCAAGGAGGGATCCCGGAATTCAGCAATGAAGTATCGAAAACAAGAGTACCGTTGCCTTCATCCGTGTGTGGTCCTGAGTATCGTCTACCGGTGAGTTCTTCGGCTCTCCTTACAACTTTTCCCCGGGTGATTTCTTATTGTTTTGCAGCCGTAAAGGCTATTGTAGAATATCGTCCTTCGGAGATCTCGTATCGCCGGCGGACGAAGGGAAAGCTCCCGTTGACGGGGAAACTTCGTGGTCGGCCTTTTTCTCTATCTAATTTTCTAGCGTAATTTGTCGCCTTTGCTTAATTTATAACGTTGCTCAAGAGTGTACCGACACCTCGCCTCTCGGGGCTGTTAATTTATGTTTTTTTTTTTTGTGTTGACTATCGCGTCCAGCTTGTACTATTGTTCGAAGTTCTCTGGTAATTATTAGTTGTAATTTGTAATTTCGTAATTTATAATTATTATTTGTGTGACACTTGCCCGTGCCTGTCGGATTCGAACGGCCTAATTCGCCTCCAGGTCGAACGTATCAGAATCGCGCGTCCGGGCAACGAGTCCGCCTTGTCATTTGTCTCGTCCTTTCCCGTTACGTTACCGGAGAGACGCGTGTATGGGCCATCCACTATCTAAATAAATAAGGCTCCCACTGTCACTTTCTTTTACATAGCAGTGTGTTTCTTTTCGAATCGTTCTTTCCCATATCGTATTATAAGAATCCTACCGCTCTATCCTAAGCGTTTCGCGAAACAAACGGGCCGAGCTGCCGCGTGGTTAATAGAGGCTTCTGCCGCTATCGTGACGTCATTTGCGGACTACACCTCATCGACACCGTACCGCGGTGTCTGGCGCCCAACATCTTTACCGTTTCGCGGAAGACTCGAGGACTACAGTTGCTGGCGTGGAATATTCCGGCATAACGTGAAATAAACGTCGCAATATAAAAAAATCATTTAGATCAAAAATCGATCCCCCTGAAACCATGCAACTTTCGTCTGAAACTTTTTCCCTTATCTTCAATAGTAACGGAAATAATCGAGGTGTGCACTTTTGGTGAGACACCCTGTACAGGCGGTAATGTAAAACGCTAAAGGTGAAACAATAAGACGACCCATTCTTGAACCCAGAATTAATCGAGAATGCGTGAGACGACATGTTAGAGAACCATTCAGAATTTAGATCTATCTCGCGCTACGATAACTTGGTCATAAACGAAAACGTCAATCACTGTCTTCTTAGTTGCTCCAGATATCTATAGGAACATAGCTTCCTGGACACTAGGTTCCTCAAGCGATTTGAATACGATACTGGATACAAAATTAGACGAATGACGCAAAACAAAAGTGGCCATACCACTAGTGGCGTTATGAATTTCGAAAATGAGCAAGCATTCCGAGAGGCGCACTGCGTCACCTACATCCCCTAGCCCAATCAGAATCGAAGTTATATCGGCTTGGGCCGAATGATTACGATTTTCAATTGTTTAAACGATCCCAATGAAATAAACTCTGGCTTTGTTTGCTAACACGGATAACAGTAGTGTTATTTTCGAGAGACGGGAAGCTCATCCTCCCCCACGACTTCGCTGAACGATTTTAAGCTACGATCCTGATTTCGCTTCTCCTCGACAACGCTTACCCCGGTTCATAGTTAGCTCTCTCGTGCTTCGTAGTAATCAAATTTTTACTGGATTCTTTCATATCCGTTTAAAAATTTCAAAACTTAAAAAAAAGGAACATTCCCATGAGGATAATAAATACAAATTTATAAAATAGTAGTCCAAAATCTAGGTCGCCGCGATGTAGCTAAATAGTCACTAATTATTATATAATATTGTACGTACCGTTCCTGAGACTTTCAGAATGAATTCGCGAGCCGCTGCATATTCAATAGTTTTGAAGCTCTGGTGGCACATTTCGATTATTTGATCGCCAGGTTTTAATCGACCATCTTTTCCTGCTGCACCATCTGGATAAACTTCAAGTATTACGATGCTACCCTATGGACAGAAAAGATACAGTAAATTATTCATTTCTTAAAAAGTTATACATATATTGTACAAAATTTGTTATTCAAAATAACAGCAATTCAACATCGGCTTGAATTCCACACTGATTTCAGTATTGATCTGCATAGTTAGAAATAGGATCTTAAAAATGTATCAAGAAATTTAACAGAATTGCTATATCCAGTTAATAGGTATGCAATAGAACCTTGATTATCCCAGGTATTGTGGACTCTGACGTTGCACAAAACGTCACTCGTATTTGTGGGGAAAATAGCTGTCGCGTTTTTATCGGGGCGTAACTGCCGCCCCGAACTCGGGCTGCCACCACGGCCAAAAACTCCAA
>JARPRH010005392.1:0-15150 GCA_031763665.1 Calameuta haemorrhoidalis
CGAGGGAATCTGATTATTAAGAAACGTCATCGTCTATTCCATTGATCCGCGCGTGCAACGGGAGAAAGGATAATAAATAGGTGGAATTTGAAATTTTTGAAAATAAATTTTCATAAATTTAACCTAAATTTCGATATCTGGTTTCTTCTTCTCGTTCGACCGTTTTAGTTTGTTCTTTTAATTCGAAACATTTAATTAAATATTTAATCGGAGAATTGAAAATTTATGGTAGTCTGTGCCTAATGACCCAGACCAATCGATGAGAATGAGAATTTTGAGCAAGTCTCTTTGTATAGATTCTAGACTTTACTAAATGCCAATATTTGCTAGAATTAAGAGCCAGAATAAATTTGGATTTGTGTTTGCAATAATTTTTGTATTTTCTATTTTTCCTCTATTGCCAATCAGTACTCCTGCACTCAATAATTGATACACGATCAAACAGACGTAACGATGAATTGACGTTAGCTTATGAATACAATAATGATCGAGTCAATATAATTACGAAATCGGAAATTAATTATCGATCTTCTCCAAACACGACACTGTTGAGCGTCAAGAGTGGCAGAAAAAAAAATGATAAATACAAATGAAAAAAAAATTGAATCAAAATTATTTTATGCTTGCTTCGTGTAATTTCGAAAAATAATCGAAAGCACGATTTCTATAAAAAAAAAATGGCAATTCTTTTTGCTCTTGAAAAGATTTTTTTAATATTTTCGTGTTTATCGCGAATTCTAATAAAATTCAAAATATTGCTTTCTTACATCGTTCACGTCGTGATTTTTCAAAATTCTACCAAAAAATTTTTTTTTTACATACCAAACATTCCCATAAGTGACCACGACTTAGAATTCCATATCCGAATTCCCACGTTTAACGAAACACGAATTTTTTCTCTGATTCCCTTAAAATTCGGTTTTTCATCTTCGACAGGAAGCACCAAAAATATTTTCGCTTCAGAATCGCAAAACTGATGCGAACTACGAACACGAAGAGCAGAGCCACCGTTTCCAGTCGATCGTCGATCAATAAATATTTCAAAAATCACTGGTACCGGTCCAAATGTGATACCGAGCAGCATCGTCGATAAGGATTAAAAAAAAAATCAATCACGGTTAATATCAAAATAATCCCACACCATACACTCAAAAGACACTTAATCAACATAACGATCATTAACACTAAACCTACCGACAATTTTTATAAACTTCTTTTTGGCTTTAAAAGGTCCAAATGACGCGCCTACGGTAGGTTTAACGTTAATAAAAACAAGAATCGATCAATCGATTATTCCCACCAACATCCACCACCCCTAATCTCCAAATTCTGACAAAAACAAATCCACTCGAAAAATCCAAAAATCGCTAATATAATATATTTCAAAAAATCCTATTCGAATAACATCCCCGCAATCGTTATCTCAGATAAAACCTTAAATCGGACAAATAATATTCCCTTCAGCAACAGGTAGTTACTAAAAATCGATTAAATCGTCCATAAAGAGGGTAATAAAATCAATAAATAAATTAATAATAAAAAAAAAACATAAATCAGTCATCGGCCCATAAATATAATATTCAACGTTCCTACACACATTATATATATATATTCTATATATATAAATTATTTATATGTATTACATTATATAAAAAACATAAAAATTATATCCCTGAACGATCACACAAATATATATATATATATTCTATATATACACATTATTTATATATATTACATTATATAACAAGCAAACATAAAAAATATATTCCTAAACTATCGCAATGTACCTCATCGCATTTAAATTTGACATTTTCAACTTATCACATTAACGTCATGATATTTGACAACAATTAAAACCACCGAAAATACCTCCAGACAATAAGCCTGCAATATATCATGAAAAACCTAAAAGCCAGTTTGCACAGCGATCGGCATTTAATCGTTTGCACAGTTCGCCGCGTACGATATACATATATATCTGGCATAGATATATGTTCAGCAGTTGTGTTAGACCAGGCTGGTTTTAGACCTCTGGTGGGAATATCTCGAACCAGCGTTATATGTATACACGATATACAAATATATCACGAGAGCATAATTGGCACATGCACGTGTCCCATTCGGTTTACATTAGTCGAGACACGTCATACGGTACCTGATAGTAACGCAAGCCTGAATACGTAAGTATACGTATAATCGTATAAAATAGTAAACTGACAGTAGCACGTGTCGTTGAGATAAGTGCAGACGATACGTGTACATATGCGATCATTTAAAATCATTACTGGAGACGTAAATGAAAAGCCCGAGTTGCGCATTAATTTTTAAAGATAACGTGATTACAATTTTATTTAACGTCTTTGCGTACTTAAACTTACTTACTTTATTGCTTTTGTTTTCTTCGTTCTTTTTTTTACTCTGGTATGCATATATATATATATATATATATATGCACTAATGCACCTAAAGGTACAAAGCGTACAATTACGTTACTACGATTGCACGTAGCAAGAGACTTCACGTAGGAATTTAAAAGTCGCTCTCAATTGCGATGAAAGTTTTACGTCCTATTACGAATCGTGAAAGTGCTTCATCTCTTCCTTTCTCTCGTTTTCTTTTATTCCGCCATTAGGTTTATTATCGTCGCGAACTGTCGGCGCGAGTCAAACGTTACGAGGACGCCTTTTCCTGGCTCAGCTCAAATATTAATAAATGCTACGGAAAGAATTCGACGCTGATAATTAAACAGTGAAGAGACGTAAAAGTCAATTACAGCGTTCGAGAGTCATATTAATGAAATCTGTCGATTAGCTCTGAAGATTTTGGAGGAAGATGATGGAGGAAGGAAGGTGTAGCGAGAGTAGGTAAAAATTTTTCGAGGTAATGAGGCATCGATGTAAGTAAAAACGGGACGGGAGTCTGTTGATTCTATTCTTTTGCTTTGCTTTTATTATGCGTTTTTGATTTGGCGTCGTGACCTCCTACCGCCCACCTTTGTCTTCACTGGATATTATTGTCTTCGTGCGTTGCTTCTGGCGAGGACTAAAGATAAATGAACTCGGTGTATTTCGGGCTTTGACATCGCTCTGGTTTGAGACTAGGGAGACTTTGGATTGATTTACCGACTGAGTTACCGACGTTGCGCTTCGCACCGACAGATGGCGCGTCTACTAGGCCAAAGAACAAGGATTGAATAGGCTGTCCGTTTGTTTTGTTGTGCAATAACAGTGTTTCTTATTTGTTTGACTTGAGGTTGCTATTTTCTTAATTTTTTTAAAGTTGTTTTTTTTTTCGTCGAAACGTGAACGCTTCTGTAGTACTGTTCGGCATAGAAATGCGGTAGTGACGAACAAAATTGGGTGGCAGTGAAACGAGGTTTCGTGTGGCTGATACGCATTTATGTTACCGACCGGGATTGTTAATCTACATTACCGACTGTCGATACGCGAATCGTAACTTTGGACAGTCGCTTTGGAACAAAAAAGAGCGGACGACTGTGACTGATACTTCATTATTATGCCGTTATGTTAACACATTGGGGACCGGTCGTTTTATTACTAGCTGCACCAATCACGAGAATTCTCGTGGTCCATCCGCAATGCATTAATTAAAAGAGAAGGCATCGATGTTTCTGGATATCGTTGGAGAGGGGTTAAAACAGTACTTTGGATCGGGGAAAATTTGCATTTCTTTTTTCGAATTCTCATCACGGTGAAATGACGATCGTAATCGACACGACTCTTCGGACAATAACAACAACCGGATATACTTGTAACGCTTGAAGAAAAATGAGGCCGGTAAGCAGAGTCGAGAAGACACCGCGGATTTCACACGTCCTTAAAATGTCTATCATATCATAATAAAGATAAAATGAACAATTTTAATCATATGAATTTAATCAAATGAGTTCAGTCTCATTATCGCATATTTATTTATCTATCCATGTGTCTACGAACGGAAAAATTCTATAGGCTTCGACTGAAAAGTCTGTTAATCCATTAGTGCCCAAGCGTCTGATATTGTACGATTTTTTTTTAGACACTCAAACTAATCTTTATGGACCCTAGAAAGTTCGATAAAAATACACAGTTATACTACAAAAAATTCAAAAATTCAAAATGGCGGACCCAAAATCTCAAAAATCCAAGTTGTCTGATTTGTACAAAATTTAGTTCTTGGAGATTTTCAGGGTCACTGATTCCGAATTTGAGATCATAAGTTCGTTATGACATTTTTTCTTTTTTATAATTCTAAAGTCACATCAAACTATTAACTCAGCGTCGACTTTCCGCGTCTTTCACCACGAGACCGACGAATGGTAACAGTTGCTACAATAACGATCCCAGAATCGAATGTCACATATGTCACATAAATTTCAAATTTTGAAATCTTGACATCAGATTCGTAATCAGACGCCCCAAAGATCCCCGAATATTAATTTTCATAGAAATCTTGTAAAGCTTCGATTTTTCAAATTGCCATTTTGAAACCGTCATTTAAAATTTTCAATTTTTTGTCAAACTCACAGCAATCAGACTCGCAATCAGGTTAACCGTTTGACTTACAAGGACGTCACATGGCGTCAGAAGCTCCCATGCCATCCGTACCTGTCAAGCATTTAATAAAGATAAAAGAAACCAATGAAATAAATCAAATTAAGTTATCGTGCTCGTACAAGAGCGTGTACTTAATTACGGTAGCCAAACAATGCCGCCGTTAATAACAATGCAATAACAAGGACTTCCGAGTTATTCGAGAAAGTCACAGAGTGCGCGATAAAATTCCCCAGGAACAATGAGCCTTGTCTGGAATTGTTTACAGTACCGAACCAGCGGGTAAATCATATCCGCCTTTCGTCGTTAACGAATTAGAAATAACAGCGTGGACCAATTTCGAGATCTACGCATGATCGTCAAGCGAGTAATTTTATTGTTACGATACTCAACGCTTGTCAGGTTAGGTTAGGTGAGACGGAAACGAATCGAAATCCCATTAAGGATCTGATATACCGGTTTACATTCTCAACGTTTCTGGATTCTACACGACTGCAGAGACTGGAGGAAATGGCGAAAGTTACGAGGAGGATAAAAACGAGGTGCCTCTCGCGTCCGGTTTTATCGTGCGAAAAATCTGACCGAAAGGAGGCGGAGCGCCGTCGCTTACGAACTAGCGCGAGCATCCCTTCGGCCGCGCGTGGCGCCACCTAGCACACGTAGCGGGTACTAGGATTTAACGCGATCGAAACTATTCGAAGCGACGCTCGTTCGGGAAAAAGAAAAAGTAACGAAGGAAAGGCGAATACTCGATACTTGCTACTTGCTACTTGATCCTGAGTCAAACTGGGCGTTCAACGTACGAGAAATGTACTGTATTTAATTTGATGAAAGGTAAAAGGACGTTGAACTGTACGAATAAGTTTCTCTTTGTTGACCAGGAGTTTACCGCGAAATATTTGAAAATTCAAAAAATGTGAAAACGCGTTGAACAACGACAATGAAATTTTTGATAATATAATTTTTCAAAAATCTGTTATAGACATATTTTTGCAATTTTTTCAAAATTATATATTTTATCAGATTTTTTTTTGAAAATTTTTTTTTTTTTTTTTTTCGTCAATGTCCGACACATCTTTAATGCACTCGGGTATGTTTTTGGACTTTTTACCATATATTTATTTAACTTACGGACGATAATGGATGCCACTGTCCTAGATCCGCATAGTTTCTTGTAAAAGTTTCCAAAAACTTTTTAGCCACTCGGGACTTTTAATGTATTAACCCGGAATCCTGAAGTAGGTAAAAACTTATCTACCACTTCGTCATCCCCTTCTTACGATCCACAGAGACCTTATAAAGTACTACGTGGTTCAAGAGGTTAAACAGCTTCGTAAGTTCTTATAAAAAAAATAGTAAACAAGGTAAGGACTTCATGTAAATTTTTTTCCAAAATCCATCACCGCTGTCTTTAAAAAAAAAAAAAACCAACTACGTGTCAAACGATCTCAAGGACGCAAAAGTCACATTGATCATAATCAAACGAAGATGCACGTGTGTCCTGAAAATTCCACTTGCACACCTTACGTAATTAAAAGGCATTATTTTCCACTGCGAAAATATTTGTAAAAATCGATTCTCAAATTCCACGACCAATCGATCCAATATCACCCTATCACATATACATATATATATACACATTTTTTTTTTTTTTCAAAAAATCTCAAAAACCATTCGAAAATATTTAAATTCGCACGCGTTAAAAATTCACGCTTTAATTTCACCAAGCTAATTAGTGTATCTATAGGTATACTTATAACCCGTACACGTGCTAGAATCAAGTACGTATTCCTCGATGAACCGAATCAACTCATATACGAGATACTTAATTTAATGGAGAATTTTCAAAGATTTTTCTCAGCTACAAAAATACATACAACCGCTATACTTGTAATCGCCAGTTGTAAACCCGCAAGTGTTACAGTAGGTCAAGTTCGGATCGCGGTGAATGTCCGCGACTGCGACTGCTCAGTCTCCACCTGCTTCTGCATCCGTTCCAATACCGAGACTATTATTACGACCATAGTAGGAACAGAATTGATAAAAATCGATAAAATCAATAAAAAATGATCAAAATATTAAAAATGAATAAAAATGATTTTTTCAAAAAAAAATTTCTGTACCTCGGTAACAAAGTGCGAGACATGAAGAAAATGTCAGGTGGAAATTTGAGTAGTTCGTTACGTAAGACTAATAATTTTTTTCAAATTTCAAAATTGTTTTTAATATGAAAAATTATTTTCTGCAATTTTTGTTTGACTGCTTTCCTTTTTTTTTTACCGTTACACGTTCATATACGTTTCAGGCAATCTTACCGGTAATGGCATTGACAATGACAATTAACATATTAATGAGAGCGATGCGTCCGTCACGAGCAAGAGACACGAGATGCATTCACCGTTAAAGGACGCAAAGAGAATAAATAAATAAGACGCCTATAGCAATAGTATATATATATATATATATATATAAGCATGTCTAATTGTGATCTAATTTCATTACTTGATTTTCTCTCAAGCTCCGATACGTGCAGATCGGACTGTATTGCTGCACGCGATATTCACTCTCGTGTATCGCGAACCTACTTTCTCTCTCTCTCTCTCTCTCTCCCATTGTTTACATTTTTTCGAGAAGTACTCTCGCAAACAAGCCCCACCTGATATCAGAAGTTTATCATAAAAGTACTGTGTCAAAATTTGAATATTAATTAAACAGCTAAAAATATAAGCTGGCTAATTTTTAATACAGGGTGACTTCGAAAAGTCAAGCTTGGAAGAGATTTTAGAATTCAAGATTTTAATCGATTCGCAAATCGATTAAATTGATGATATTTTTCATTTGACCTTGGAAATTTTTTTTTAGTTTTTCCAAACTCCGAGGAATCTTAATTTTTTTTTTCACGTCGATCGGATCTTACGATTTTTTTTTTCAGTTTATAATGGATACAGTACCGTAGTGCTATAATTATCATGTATTTCGAGTTTTGGACTATTCACGTGTATGTAATCTTTAGGGTAATAAAAAAAAGCCGGCATTTTCGAGGGGGCGGGGCGGGGGGCGAGGGAGGGGGGATTATAATAGAGATAAAACATGGCTTTTGCAATATGTAATGCCTCTAAGTCCTTCTTACATAACGCACTGTTGTTTAAGTGAACAACATAGAATAAATTAATATGACAAGACGAACTCGTCATAAATGAAAATTAGGGACGATAAGAAATTTCAAAATTTTTGTCGAAAAAAAAAATAAGTCTTTTTTTTTAACGTTATTTTTTTTTACTTACACGACGTCTCTATCTTATGTGTCTGCATCTGCATTTCATTTTCCTTTGACAAGACGATGTTTGCGATTTTGATTTTGGACCCACTCGAATTTTCGGTTACCGAAGACGGCGATATTATTGATATTCCGTTTTGCTCCATCTTTGATCCAATCGACTTTTCACTGTCGACGGGCAGCTGGCAACAAAAAATTTATCGGATTATTCAACCGTTTAATTATTTTTTTTTAATTGCACAAATTTTTTAATTCGACGAACTATCATTCAAAATTATTCTTATCGGTAATCTTATCATACCGGGTCAATATCTAGTATATTCCATACTTCTTTATTTACTTTCACATATACATATATATATATAGGTGCTTTAATTTTTGTCACAGTGGTCGATTCGGAGTCGCTAATTAAATTCGATTGCCAATTTGTTACCATTTTCACCTATGTCACGTGCGATTATCTAATTAATAAAAAAAAATCTGCCAAGAATTTTTTCATCAATCACATCTGTCCTTTGCAACTATCGAAATCTAGTGTTAATTACGAATGATTATCAGTATTAATAAATGTCCATTATATTATACTAATGCATATGTAATTTAAATAATATAATAACGTATGCGTATACATTACTGTATAATACATAAATAAAATTCAACGTGTGAAATTTTCTAAATATTGCTCAAAAAATTGATTCCTGACACACACAGTATGCACAATTTAATATCAATAAATAATAACTACTTCAATTATCGATTATCGATAGCTAAAAGTGAATAAAACTATTTGTCACATTGATAAATCAGATCGATCATTTGACTGTTTAAAAACGTTAAATCCCTAAGTAATAAAGATAATTAGTAAAAACAAAAGAAAGCTTACGTCTGTCGTGCGACGATATGATTTCGGATGAAACTTAACACGCACTGTTCAGAAATATTTCAAGTTAACAAAATGCGTTTAAACTGCCACAACTTTGATCGTCTTGCACGGAAGCTTCACTTTGGTAATTTCGTTAAATATATTTTCACACCGTTTCGCACTCCGGAAAAGAGTCTGTCGTCGCCAATGAAAATACGCGACGAATAATAACAATCGGAAGAACGAAGAGAAGCGACGATTTTCTTCGATTTGTCTAAAAAAAAGTTTGTCAAAAAAATAACGTATACTTGATACGGTAGTGCACTTTTAAAAATTCAAATTGAAAATCAGTTGTTTATTGTCGCTTGGCTTTTGTTGTTGCGTAGCTCGGTGAAGACTGAATCGGTTGGCGTCGCGCGCTCCTCTATATGTAGAAAGCTGCGACTGCCAAGCATCGCCCAGTCAGTCAGTCAGTCAGTCAGGCAGCCTCGTGTTACACACTTTGATACTTGAACAGTTGGAGCAATAAAGAGTAGCACAACCGACAACTTTTAATGTTGCTAGTAAGCATGTCAATTCGTCGCGATCGACCTCGAGTCTTAGCTGCATTCGTGGGAATATATTTGAGTGGTGCTGCGCGAGTGAAGAAACGAAAGAGGTTAGAGAATGAGAAGACGAAAAAATTTGCCTTGTGCCGTTCGATCGACATAGGAAAATGAATAAACGTGACAACTGAGATCGATATCTACGAGTCAATGACTTTAGAGTGTATTTTGAGGTTAGACGTGTACCCGGGAGTGTTTACTTTTTTGGTTATGTTACGTCGCCGGCAAATTTGATTTTACGATAATGACCGTAGCAGCGCGACTACTGCGGGACGTTGCTGACCTTTTCAAAATAGAATGCAACGTGGTGTGTAACCGGTCTGACAGTTTTGAGAAACCAGAATTCTCCAGAGTCCGTTAGCACTGTGCGTTGTGTTCTGTTGGCTTGAGATTTTCTGGTTGGTAAAGGACAGGTATCTGGTTTTAGGGAGGGTATACACAGTCACGAAAGTATAGTCAGATGCGTAGTCGGGAATGGATTTCAGCTAAAATTCTTTTAACGACTGACTGTACCTCTCTGTGTTGTTCACAGACCGCACAGTGTTGTTCTAAAGTTGTTACGCGTCGTGGGAGAGTGAGCTGTACCATAATACGATTAGTTTTCTTTGTCGATAGACATTTTTATTGGATGGCGTCTCACATTACACGAGACGTACACAAATTTTTGGACGTAAAAAAGAAAACCGGAATTTTGCACCTTGAAACGAAAAATACCGTGTACCACAAAAAAATTTAGTAGAAAAATATACAGTCTTCAAGACACAGTCCATTTCCTTCAATACCAACGTAAGAGACATAAAATTTAAAATCGTTATGTAAGACTCGTTTAAAATATTCACCAAATTCCATCTTCCAAATATTAATATGTTCCGTGCCACGTGGGGCTTAGATGCCCTACGCTGTATTATAGAAAATAAAAAAAAATCCAGCATGGAACGCGTTAACCATTAATTATGGTAAATACAAAAAATGTTGTACCTGATATTACACATTGTTCTCCATTAATATAGTTATTCATACGCTTACATGTAAACGGATCATTAATCAAATAGAATTCCACTGCTTTAGTTCACGTACGAAGTAAAGGAACGAACTGACGTGTTTAAATCGTGAAAGACCAAAATAAAATATTAAGACGAAAAACACGATGTATCTCGCAATACGAATAAAATATTCAGAAGCCTCAAGGAAATACTTCCAGGAATAAATTCAGAAACTTGTAGACATTCTCAAAAAAAATTGAGTAATGATTTACTTCAATCGTACGTGAGTACAAGAATTGATTAACAGTTAGTAAAGAAGATACTAGATTATATACCGATATACAGAGTTAGTCAGGATTGACGTACCGAAGTTCGTCCGTTTCCTTGATATTCTTAGCAGAGCCAACTTCAGGCGACACCTGACACTCGAATAAAGCCCGTCTTGTACGCCATGGTGTTACTCGTATCTAATGTACCACGTGAAGTCAGTCGCCCAATTTGATTGCTACTCCAAAGCCAACTTCAGTTGGTGCAATAAGCTTGAATAACATTGTATGAAATTATAAAGAGTCGCACAAGCGCACCAGTGAGATAGTGGATTGCTGTGTATTCGCGATAAGCGATTTTCATCCCATTCCCTTGGGATTGATTTGACCGTCGGCGTCGCGATGCCTCCCAAGCGTCTCCTCGCGCAATACGACGTTGCCGCTACCAGTGAACGTGAGTAGATGGGTTAAAATTTATAATAGTCTTTCGAGACGATATCACGAATAAATATGGATATTAATATATTTTTACTGGTTCTGTATCATTCGTACGATGTTGTCCAGGGAGATCTGTCACACGTGACATATCGGAGGACTGTCTGACCTTGAACGGAATCCGGAATAACTTGCACAGATAGAATTTTATTGTTGATTCAGTAATTTTATTAATTAAATTCTTCGTCACCTTCCGCCGTCGTTATTCCGCCGAGTCGAATCTAATTAAATAATAACTAGCAATGGAAAGTTCATGTTTTCTACATCCTTCGCGATACTCTTCCGCGTGACGATCGAACGAAGGAACTTACGCATTTTTCGTTTCTTTGAATATTTTTATACGAGATATTTATTTTCATCTGCCAGGAGCACGAGAGTACGAGAAATCCTCGGGTGACTCCAGAGAATTCGACTGAACGTTCGTGAAGTAAGGCTGGAAATCCATGTTGACTTGCGCAGAGATGATCTTCCCCCACTCACTCAGCATCTGGACCAGACACGCTGTCTGGATATGAATATACAACTTTGTACCGAAGATCAATAAGTTTATCTGAAATTGAGGTTGCTCATGTGTTACCAACAACCGATGGTGGAGAAAATTTGAAATTTACTCGAGTCACTCGTAAGGATATTTTGAAAAATGTTTACGAAGGATACAATATCTTTTTATCTTGGCAACGTGCATAATCTAGGGAGAAAAAAATGTGAATTTTGTTATCGCTTAAAAATAGTAAATCGCTTGTCTTGAAATTTTGGTTACTGAAGCATTCAGCTGATTAGAACGAATACAGAATATACGTATATACACACAAAACTACTTTAGGTTATCAATATATTTAGAAAAGTACAAAATGCATTGGAAATATTTTTCTCCAAAAATTTCATTTTTCTAGCAAACAATAGGTGACTCAAAGTATTTCGCCATAAATAATTATTTGCATTTAAATAAATTAAATACGGATACTCCAATATTATACACAATGAAATATCCAACTTTGTATCTAAAATAGATCCAAGTAAAACAAAAAAAATAAATATTTTTAATATATCTTCTTGTACGAAATTAGATCATAAATCAAAGAGAAAAATCATTTACAAGAAAATCTAAGTACAGCATATAAATCATATACAAAATACAGAAAATTCATCAGCTGGGAGCAGCAAAAGAAAAAAAAAAGTACACAACTAGTAAAAGCAAAAAAAAATATTTCCTCATGATAAAATAACACGTGGCAAGCGGACCTGTCATAAATTAAATAAAACTAGATTATTTTGACCAGATCTGAAGATAACGATGGACTATGTCATGTAGCACTCATAAGTTAGAAATTTCCTAATAAAAAGTTAACAATAATTTCTGGTATTTCCAGGTCACAGAGAGCAAACGTAATTCGAATTTAATTTGTATTTAATTGCATTGCAAGAAAATGGATATTAAAAAATAAATATATGAAAGTCAGCCAACTAAATTTACTGTAACATTCGACTGGTTGTCAGATGGAAATATCGAGAATGATAGGGTCCCTCCGTGATCAACGTTCATCAACATGATAGTCGCACCGTCAATTGATTCGTAATGGCTTCCCGTCGAGTAGTTCAAGTAGCCGGAATAGCAAGTCGGTACGTCAGGGAGCGACTGGCTAAAATCAAATAAATTATTATCCGTGACTGAAGAATCGGTGAAAATGTTAGGTCGAGGAGTTAATATCGTAGAATTAAAATGGCTCGCAAAATACCACTTTGCTATTACCTAACCGCATTTTGCATAACGATTCTGCGCTCTCTCCTAGGCTAACGGCGCCTTCGTTCAAGTCTCCTACGGAAATGGCTGCCATCGAAATTTCAATAGTTCCATGTTAACATTTGCTTTTTACAACTGTCCTTAAGACCCCCAAAGAATATTAAGTGAAGAAATCAATGCGTCATTCGACCGATTGGGTATCCATATAGGTGCACAGTATCAGTTTCCTGTATATCAGGTATTAAGAGCAAGTGACTGGAAAAGGCGTTTTAGACAACCGGAAGTTCAGGAAGATTCCACCACAAGATTCTGAATGCTCCGAAAGCGGAAGTACAAAGTTTGAAGAGAGTGAAACTCGAAGTACAGAATTTCCAATCGATAAGCATTAACAAGACATCTTTAACGAAGCTGTATATAATTTTGAATCAGCCTGTATCCCTTCTTCAATTTTTTATTAAACATATCGCCTCCAGTAATACGAAAAATAGGTCTTGTCGTACCGAAAATGAAACGATAAGTATAATTTGATTCCGGAGACTGATTTTGAAACAGCCTGTATCCCTTCTTCAATTTTTGATTAAACATCTCGCATCCAGGAACATGAAAAATAAGTCTTGTCGTATTGCAAATCAAACGATAAGTATAATTTGATTCCGTAGACTGATTTTGAATCAGCCTGTATCCTTTCTTGAATTTTTGATCAAACATCTCGCCTCCAGGAACATGAAAAATAAGTCTTGTCGTACCGCAAATCAAACGATAAGTATAATTTGATTCCGTAGACTGATTTTGAATCAGCCTGTATCCATTCTTGAATTTTTGATCAAACATCTCGCCTCCAGTAACACGAAAAATAAGTCTTGTCGTACCGCAAATCAAACGATACGTATAATTTAATTCTGAGGACGCATTTATTGGCAACTGACCAAACGATACTAAAAATACCTGTAACTGTCCGCAGGTGTGTAAGTGACGACATGCGTCTTGACATGGATCAGAAGCCAATAAGTCCAAGTCCGTTCTCCCGTTACAAGAACAAGTCATCAGATACGATATTTTGATTTCGAATAATTCACGCAGTCCCCGCGAGTGAATGAAGTCAGCGTCGGCGTGATTATAGACACTACAATTATTTACAGGGTAAAACCCTGTAAGTCGTTACGCCTGGTAGTCAGAGTTACTCAACCGAAGACCATTCGCTGGAAGTTCATAGGCTAACCGGGTTGTTCAGTGCCGGGATAACCTGACGCACTAGGTGCCGTCGGTTACGCCAACGAAGGTGGGCACAGTTATTACACCACTGGTACATTAATTATCATTTATGACGACTACGACGTCTCTAGCCCACGCAATAATAAGAATGCATTGTCACAGACCCCGTAGGCAGAGGACACGAGCGTTCGAGCTAAATCGATGCCAATTATCTGCAGATGTTGTGCAAACGAAACAAGAAAGCAGCCACTTATCTAATAGAAGATAACTATGGCATAGGTTTTCGGCCTTGGATCATCGAAACGTCATCGAGTGGCATTTCATTAGAATACGGTCAAAATAAATGAAAGATAAAGGAGAATCGAGAGGGAGAGAGAGAGAGAGAGATATTAATTTTGTGGAAACTGTACTTAAAGAAGAGAACAAAGTGCCGCTTATCGAGGTTGCGTCATGAGACTCAAAATGATCGGCGCAACTTACGAGCACTAAATCATTCTAATAATTAGATATCACGTTCAGGTAGGAGCGATGCCGAGATATGATGGATGGAAAGACGTTAGGCGTCGCGGCGTCCCTCCGACCAGAGAATGTTGATAGTTGGATCAGCACGGTGCTCCGTCTTCTATCAGGATGTTAATAAAAAAGATGAATATTTCGATAACAAAGATCGATAATCTATCGATTCATTGGCTCGGCTAATATTTGATTTATGGAAAATTATTCTTCTATTGTCCTTAGCTTTGACTGTACTCTTCGTTGGAAATTTACCCTCGAGTGATAAGATATCTCTGTAACGATCATCGCCATTGAAATCGTCTTGAACTTTGACCTTCCGCCTCTCTCGTCGAATAAAAGCAACATGGGTGTGCCATACGGAGAACCCTGACATATCTTCGCTGGCTCCCGATTCATCGCACCAATTCGTTCTGTACCAACGGACAAGGTAGTGGCGAAGGTCAGGAAGGTCACGTGATGCGGAGGTCAGCGGCCATAAAATCGTTCGGCGAAGAGTGCACCGTGCGAAATGAAACCAAGGTCTCTTTGTATTACCTTAAAACAGAAGATTACATGGGAATTTGTATTTTTTTTTGTTTTTTCTTTTTTTTCGAGAGTTGAATTTTTATATTAAATTTACAAAAATAATCAGTTTCAAGGA
>JARPRH010005435.1:0-15126 GCA_031763665.1 Calameuta haemorrhoidalis
TGACCCAACTTTTGCATGTACTGCCATCGTGAAAGACGAAACCTCGAGAAAATCAGATTGCACAGGTTGTAGCAGTGGTCGCCAATGAGGAAGTGAGCTGGAGTGAGGACATTAAGATCAGTGGGATCACTTGATAGGGGGGTTAAGGACCTAGAATTTAGGACTATCTCCATCGATGTGAGTAGGGTATTATGTTCTTTATACGTTAAGACTTATCCTTGAGTGATAGTGTGAAGATGGCGTTTCGTCATTTTTACGGTAGCTTCCCACAAACTTCCAACGTGAGGTGAGCGAGGGGGAATGAATTTCCATTCATTCGCTGCTTGGCTAAATGCGTCTCGATTTCGGGTTTCTGTGTCACCAGGAACTCATAGAGTTCGCTGAGCTCCGGGGCAGCTCCTACAAAATTGGTTCCGTTGTCCGAGAATATTTTTGCAGAAATCCTTCTTCGCGCTGTGAAGCGGTTCAAAGAGGCGATGAATGCCTCAGTGGTTAAATCTGTCACGATTTCGAGGTGCACGGCTTTCGTACTAAAACACGTGAAAGCAGCTATATATCCTTTAGTCACGTGAAATCTCCCACGACGTCGGCTTTCGCGAATTTGGAGAGAACCTGCATAATCCACGCCAGTGATAGTGAAGGGGTGAAAAACATCTGACTTGCTCAGCTGGCAGATCACCCATAATAACAGCGGGAATTGTCGGCTTGAAGCGGAAACATTCGAAGCATCGCTTGCTAACCTTCCGGCCCTCTCTTCGACCGCCGATGGGCCAAAAACGGAGCCATACGGCGTGAAGTAATTGCTCTGGGGGACAGTGCAGGAGGTGCTGATGTCGCTTCCTCATGATCAACGTTGTTATATGATGTTTAGCTGGCAAAACGATAGGATGCTTCTGACAGAGGGCGAGGCCAGCATGTCGAAGCCTACCTCCTACGCGGACTAAACCTTCGTTATCCAAGAACGGGCTCAAAAGGTGGTCAGTTGACTTTTGCACAGGAGGACTCTTCCCTCGTTTAGGCATCGCACCTCTTCTGAGAACGCCTCGCGCTGTAGAAGTCCAGCGATAGTCTTTCCGGCCTTTTCGAGTTCTTCTGGCTCGATTGGACCCATTTTCTTCTGATTTGCCCGATTCTTCTGATAATATGCTATAATTCGACACAGCTTACCATAAGAAGAATATCTCGTCAAGATGTCCGAAGTGGCAAGTCACAGTTAAGGTTATTTTTGCAGGTTTAAGTTCAGGTAAATCTTCGGCAAGCTCACACTTCGATGGTGACTGTTGAGCTTCGGTTTTCAACCAATGAGGCCCGTGCCACCAAAGGTCATTTTATGTTAAATTATCGATGGATACGCCTCTTGATAAAGCCTACTGGAATTTCGTTACCCTGTTGGCGACGAATGTCTTGAAGTTGCAAGATTGCGTCCAGATCCATCCAAGGGTGATTGTGCCATCACTCCACGATCGGACTAGGCCGATTTTACGTCCGCAGGCTGTTTTGATGGTGTCATATAATTGTGAGACGACAAGAGCAGCTTCCAGCTCCAACCGTGGTAGCGATATAGTCTTGAGGGATACGACTTTGGTCTTAGCACATATTAAATGCGCTTGAACTTTACCCCGATGGTCTGCACTGACTGCGTAAAAAGATGCTTGAAACTCCCATTCAGAGGCATCACCGAAACCGTACAGATCAAATGTGTCCTTGCGATTGTCCGGGTTTACGTTTCTGAATAATTCTAGCTCGTTGATACGTGGTAACGACGTATAATAGCTGTCTCATGCAGCTGCCAGATCTGCCGGTAGTTCCTGACCCCACTTTGTCTCTAAAGCTACTGCATTATAAGCTTGTCGGTGATGAGTATTGGGCTGACCAATCCAAGAGGATCGTAGATTTGGGCTGTTTTCGATAGCACATTCCTCTTCGTGTTAATATGCCGCTCAGGCACAGGAACTTGCTACTGCAACTCGTCAGGAGTCGCATTCCACAATAGTCCCAAAGTTTTGAGAGCTTCCTCTCGCTCGATAATAAACAGATTATCTGCCTCGTTTTCTTTCGCGAAGTGTTGTATGGCGCGTGGGTCGTTTGACCTCCATTTCCTCAACGGAAATTGTCCGCGTATGAGCAACTGACAGCTCCTTTTGTAGTTCGATGACATATTTCAAGGTGGGACCTCCATGTACGAATCTTTGTTTACCACCTCCGCTGCGCGCGGGAACTCGTTTTCGTGAATCTTGACTAATTCACTAAAACATCGCATGATCTCAAAGGGAACACAGTTCGTACCGTATGTGACGGTGTTCAGCTGAAACTCTTGAACCGGCTGATTTCGATCAGTCCTCCATAGGATAAGTTGAAATTGGCGATCCCGAGGATCGACAAGAATTTGTCGAAACATCATTGTGATATCCGCCGTTAGACCAAATTGATGAGTTCTGAATCTGATAGCGATCTTGAGCAAATCTTGTCGCAAATTTGGTCCTGGCATAAGCTTGTCATTTAATGAAGTACCTCGTGTAGTTCTTGCCGAAGCATCGAAAACTACTCGCAGTTTTGTCCTCACACTGTCTGGGCGAACGACAGGTTGATGTGGGATATAATAGATTTCTGAAGAAGGCCACTTTCCGCAGTTCAGAAAAGGGGACATGTGACCCAGATTCAAAGTCTTGCATGAATTGGAAATAATCTTTCTTCAGTTGCGGATTCTTGTCCATTCTTCTTTCTAGCGACGAGTATCTTTCTAATGCTCTTTGCTTAGTCTCCTAACGTAACATCTAGTCGTAGAGGCAATCGAACAATGAATCGACCATTTTGGTAGCGACTGGCAGTTTCACAAAAGTATTTTTCGTATTCCCTATCTTCTTTTGAGTGCAGATGAGTCTCTGGAATAATTTCTTGCATCCAGAACCTTTCCATTTGATGACTTAAGGCAGTGTTCGTGACCAGGTGACACGAACTTGTTGCATTCGAATCGGTATTGTATATTTCGCATCCAATGATTAGTCCGAGTCGCGTATTCTGCAACGCCAGTTGTCCCTCTACCCGATTTGTCGGCGGACTGATAGGGAGTTACTAATACACACCTGATGCCACTAAAATATCGATCGGTCCCGGTGTATCGTACGCTGGGTCTGCTAGTTAAGAGTCTTTGGGAACGTGAATTTTTGTTGCGTCGATCTTCAATTGTGGCAGTTGCTCCGTAATGGCTGGTAATACCTGGCATTCCATTCCTATTGTGAAATCGCTGTGTGCCGACTTTATCTCGATTTGAGTAACTTTCCTCGAATTCGTAGTTACTTGATTGATGCCAGAGATAGGCCGACTCTCAATTGTGCACTTCAAGTTCAATTTTCTATTCAAATTTGCTGTTATGAAATTTAATTGTGAGCCGGGATCTAAGAGAGCGCGGCAAAGTTGCTGATTACCATCCACGTCACGTACGTATACTTGTGCTGTTGATAAGATCACATGATGACGAGAGCCTCCCCTTGTGTCAAATCTTCATTTCCCCAAGCCTGCATAACGACTGGAGTTCCTCTTGGGTTATCCTGACTTATGCGGTCTTCCATATCTCGATGGAGAAGCAAATTGTTTTTTATTGCATTTCTTACCCGGATGTTCCCTTGCACTCTCTAACGAAGTGTCCTGGCGCGAGACAGTTGATACTAAGCTTTTTCTCAATAACGGCTTTCATTCTGTCGGATGCTGTCAGTTTCTGCAGTTCCTTGCATCTGTAGATTGGGTATTCGTCATTACAAAATCTGCAATTGGCCGTTGTGGCGGATAGAGTGACTCTTTTCTCTTCTCTATCGGTCCTCGTATTATTTTTCTGCGTTCGATTACCGCCTGTGAGTGCTTTCGGTTTTCCGTGCTCTAGTACTCGTATCGTATGACATCGATCTGTTAGAAATTTGAGAAAATCCGTCATTCTTGGCATGTTTTCCGGTGTTTTGTCCTTTATCAGATTTTGCCAATCACGTTGCTCTATAAAATCGAGTTTTTTCTTTGCTAGGTGACTTATAATGGTTTCCCAGTGGTCTACGGGCTGGAAGAGCGTCTTGAGCGAGGATAGATCCGTTTGTATATGTCATATAAACTGTCGTATTGAATCTTCTTTTTTTATCTTTTGTGATAATCGGCAACTCGAGTAGTTCGTCCAGGTGCGTTTGAATAATCATCATTTTGTTGTCGTATGTTTCCTTCAGAAGTATCCATGCTTTCTCGTAATTCTCATTCGAGATTTGAAATCCTTATATAACGCTGCCCGCTTCTCCTTGAAGCACGCCAATGAGGTACCGATGCTTTTGCATTGCCGTGAGTCCTGGGTCCTGGTGGATTGTAATTTCAAAACTGTCTTTGAAAGGATCCATTTTGTGTATTCTCCATTAAATTCCGGTAGCTTAATCTTGGAGATCTTTGGCCTATTTCGCATTGCGCCGCAATTTTCATAATTATTATTAATTTGCGAAATACTTTGTCGCTGTTGCGGCTGTCGATGAGATTCAATGATTGCTTGTGCTTTCGCTGCTGCTGGATAATATTGATCTTCGAAGATTTGTCTCTCCGCTGCACTGTCGGCGTCTGCTGCGCCCTCTTCGTCTCTTACGGTTTGATCTTCAATTTCGTCTTGTAGAATTTCGAATCGAGAAAAGGCTTCCTCGAGCTTTTTCAATCTCACCTGTGCATCTGACACGGTAACGCTTTCGCTTGTTTATTAATAGTTAAACGATGGTGTGACTTGCCCTTTTATTTGGGCTCGTTTGTGCTGCAGTCTGCCTAACGGCGTAGCCGTTTTTTTTTAAATAATGTATTAAGGAAAAGGAGAGGATTAAGCGACTCACTAACCTGACGTTCCCTCGAATGCCACACGTTGCACTAAGATTTCTTGAATACTATCAATTTTCTTTGTAGTTTGAGCTTCGATGCAGCGGCGTCGTCGGTATGAACGCCGTCATGTTTCTGTGTGTTGCGTTGGTGTGTGCGCACTTCCTTGCACCGTAAGTCTCTTTCCTGATGTGCGTGTGACTCGACCGTCACGCCGTGAATGTACGTAAAAATTTTGTACTGCAATCGTATATCGTAATTTCCTCAACGAGATTGCGCTTCTTCTTGTATGCGCGATGAAATTGGTTCCGATCTATCGCGAAACTACGTCGAAGAGGAGATAGCACTAGTGTGACTATTGCTTTGTACTGCGTCGTTGTCTTTCAGCGATCGCAGAGCGTCGCCATGTGCCCATTCAACTTTCGTACCGGCTTCACACACTGGATTTCGACACTTTTTGGTTGCAATTTCACTCTTTTCCAATTTGAATTCGAGCTTGTTGAGCGTCAATGTTTTGAGGAGGGATGAACAATTACGCACATACTCACTTTACCTTGCCTTTTTATTCATTCGTATGGATCCTTGACATGCGTGTCTAGGCTTGCTCGCCATCTTACTTGCTACTACTTCTCTTGGCCAACGCCAAGCGTCGCTGCTCTTCACTCGTCGCGGCATATCGCCGATCAGAGACATTTTTCCGAACGGATGTTGCACGCTTCAGTAAAATGCGAATTTTAAAATATTAAATACTACTTAAATACAAAGTCTTTTTTATATTAATTTATGTATAGGATGTGACAGTATACATTACACATTTTTTTACTAGTTGTTAAACATTTGTTTAGCTTTTTAATATTTTACTTCCTACTGCGTCCCGTGGTACTTGGTACAGAGTTTAAATTTTAGGGGATTGCAAACGTTTCGATTTCTCACCGCTGGAAATTATAAAAATTTTAAGCCGACTAATTCTGTGCACTTTTCTTCAGTATTATTTTGTTTCATCGACGGTAAATATTCCTCTACGATCAAACTTTCAGATCAGATCACATCAACAATTTTTAATAAATAATCAAAAATTACTAGATACTAGAACTCTTTTGATACTTATGGAAGAGCACTAATTCTATCACTTAGGACCCGTAAGTAGCCCTGAACTCATGCCTATACACAAGCAAATGTAATAGGAGTCACTATACCCGTTTTTGTAGATATTCGAAATAAATTGCTGAAAATATTTTTTGTGCAGTTCTAAACTATGTAGAACTATAAATCTCGTCGAAATCTATATAATCCGATGATCTTTTTTTTTTCTCGTTAGAACTATTGCTAGAATGTATCAGGAACTATAAAACTCAGTTGAATGCGAAGAGAACTCCCATTTATTTGTGATCTGCTGGAAGTTGATCTGCTAACTTCACACGCATATATTCCTGAACCTACAGAAGTCGTTACCGATTTTTCTTTGGCTCTAATTCATGCTGTTTCCATGTCATTTAATGGTATTGAGTTGTCTATGTACAACAATATATGCTTTGATAATGAGCGGATATTTTACACATGCACTTACACGGACGTATTTACGAAATGATGTTGCTCATTTAATAAATAGTGTTTGTCGGTGAAAATGTTTTAAAAACACTAAATCGGAAGTCAAAGACTTTTACGTCCGCTGTATTGGGATTTTAACAAAGTGCATAGGCTTACGTGATTTTACTGACATTTTACTTTCAATTTTAGTAGTTGCGCAAAGTAAAAGAGATGGTGAAAACAAAAGCAAGAATATCTTAACTCCATGTGAGGATCGAGAAAACTTTCTTTTGGAGCGTATTAGAACATTCAAGTCAAACCAGTATGCTGAACGTAATGACGAAATTCTGCATGAAACTACTGACCTTGTTGAACTGGATGCAAACAACGCGGTGCAGAAGTTGATAAATAATATACAAGAGAAATCGGCTCATGCGTGTTGTGTAAATAGAACGCGCTTGAATCCGTACTATTTCACACCTCTGGTTCCAGATTTATGCAGAATAAGTAAATATTTCCTCATATGGACAAACGTTATGTCTTCATTTTATCAATCGCAACCAACAGCTTCATATGCATACGTCGAGAATTGTTTCCATGAATTGAAGAATTCTATTCTACGACAAGAACACTTACCGATGCGCGTTGATAAATTCTTTGTAAAACATGTGCGTTCCATTCAGGACACAGCAAAATTAACACAAGCGATAAATGTACAACAATTTCAGAACAAAAATTTTAAGATGTCAACACAGCAATATTTCGTACAAGTTAACAACACTGAATATGTGAAATCTATAGTCAATGAAACTATTACAAAAAGTTCAAAAAATCAACTGTCAATGAACACTAACATTCTGACGAGTGCAGAAGGTTTAACAAATTCATTGACAGAAGCATCTGATGTATCGTTACAGGTTCACAAAACTGAAGAAACGACATGCAATGATATAAATATATCTACAAATTCCGTTGCTAAGTTTCAATATTTAAATGAAATGGAAAATTGGAGGACTCGTGCTAAAAAAAAATGGGTGATACCTCCAATCGTGTCCTGAAATTGGAAAATCAAAAAACGTTTGGTGTTTATTAATGCTGCTACATTACGACTATTGAAAAATGAACAATTGCAACCGCCTATTAAGATTAATGCATATGAAGGAAAAATGATGTTGACACTTGTCCCCTTCGATGCAGTGATCCAGTCTTTAACGACCGCGTATCTTGATTTCACAAGGGACACTAATTTTGTTGACTCCAGTGAAAATCCTGCTCTAATGCTCGTAAAGAGTTTAGTATTACAAGGCGCAAAATTAGCACTACACAAAGAAAGAGCTGCAATACTGCTGCGTTCGCGCAAGGAACCTAAGGGTAAAATATTCGATTGTTCTGGAAATGTCATTAAGATTAGCTAATTATTTGTTTCATGCTGTACCGAGTCTAACAAAAATCATAACATGCAAAACATATGTTGCCTCATCAATCAAAAGTCTAGGTACATTGCGCCTCCAACAAGAAGAATTTTACAAAACAGGCTTTCCTGATATCGAAGAAAATATCGCTCAATATTTAAAGGACAAGGGAAGAACCTGTAAAATATGCAAGGCTTTGAGTAGCACACCATTCATATAATAGGTCCCCATTTATTTCGATCCAGACTGGACAGTTGTAACTTATCTGAATTACATACCAAACATTGTTAATGTGCTTGGCAATAATTACACGCTGTGTACTGTAATATGTTACAGACAACCATAGATTGTCCACAGTGTGGGCGATTACTTTACATACTGCCGTCGATTTTCCGTCATATGGGAATTACACAACGGATTGAAAGAGGGCATTATTAATGTCAACGCTTACCGACAGAGGGTGACAGAGGCTGCACTTGTCTATGTTAAAAATTAAAACCAATAAAGCTCATAAGTTATTTTAAAGATATCAAATATTCATTTCTAAAAATTAGAAAAAAATAAAACGAAAGAATTAAAAATTAATGAACAAAAAGAGGATATGAACAAAAAACAAACTCCCCTCGACCTAGCTGATACCTTGACATGGTAGGGGAGCTTATGAACCCATTTCAATGGTAACACATGTGAGTAAAGTTAGCAGCCCCTTTTTTGAAAAAATAAAAAATAACTACTGTGCTGTATTGTGCTAACTACGCACTACACTGTGCTGGAAATAAAAATGTTGCACTTTTTGGATTTTGGATTCTATGAAGTGTGACGTGATTCTCCCGAATCGCGCACAAAAAATTAGGAAATTCCGACTTCTCTCTCGACCTAAGCTCTTCACGACAATCCACTATCGAGATTCCGCCTAAATTACTAGTTTTAAGGTTTCCGTTTGTGAACGTCTATTATCGTCCTTTAACCTTTCCGATTTCGTTTCGTATACTGCCTTATTTTTCTTGCTTTCTGTTACGCTACCTCCTATCTCAACTCTCGAGTCTCTCGACAACGTAAGGACAGGAGGACAGGACGCCGTCATTCCGGATATTTTTAGAGATTATTGAGTTTACGATTGGCCGTGGTTGCCGCTTTCTGGAGAATTTTGGAGTAAGGGACGACTTGGAGGGATCAGCACGACGCCTGTGCCGACCTGGATGTCGCCGGGATGCTGTGACCGCCGGTGAACCCACGAAGCCCTGTAGCACCCGGGAGGGGACTCCGCCGTTTCCGTCGGCCGGCGACGACTGTCCTCTGGCCCATCCGCCGCCGATACGGCCGGCAGGGAGATGAGGCTTTCTTCCCTGGCCCGCCTAAGGCCTGCCGGTCGCCCACGTCAGGGCCTCCGTCCGGCCGAGAAGCCGCCGAACCGCCTCTACCCGTCAGGCCCAGCGTTGTCGAGGGCCGTGCCGTCAGGATCGCCGCTCGTCTCCACTCGGCCGATTTCGTCGCTGCGCGTCGACGCTCGGGAGAGCTCGGCCGTCTCCGCCAAGGATCGTTCCGTTCCGGTGCCGTCCCGCCTCACCTGCGCCTGCTTGCCGATGATCGGCGAAGAATTCTTCATTGTCGTGCAAAGCTTGGAGAGTGACCCACGTTTTTGGACAGAACCCTTTTGAGAGAGAGAAAGAGAGAAAGAGAGAGAGACTGCTGCCTCCCGTGCCGCTGCCTTTGGCCTTTTCTTTTCTTGAGATATCTTTTCTGATTCTTTTCTGTGGTGAGATCTTTCGCTTTCCTCTAATATTTTCTGCTTTTGATTTGAAGATTATAGTACACGAGCACGGCGAAACAGTTCGTTTAGCCGGTGAAGATTTTCTTTCGATTATCGGGCGAATGTCTTTCCGCCTATTCCAGTATAAAGGACGATAGTGCCGTTTTAATTCTGTCTTATTGAGTTCCGATTTTGCGTTTTAGTTTACGATTTATGATTTCGATTCTTTCTGTAATTAACGAACTTTCTGGAATCTTCGTTTAGTGTACACGTGGGAATCTGCCTGCCCGAACGTTTGACCCCGGGTTGACCGGCTTGGTTGTCCGACAGCCAGATTCTCTCGCGGCCTATTTATATTACTGCAATTATTATAAGATATCGTTTACCATTAGAATATGATTCTCTTGATTCTGTAAAATTATTTTGAGATTTCCGAGCTGTACGTTTCCTTAACGTTCTGAGCGTACCCCCGCCTATCTTTATGCTGGATATTTAGAAATCACTGTTTTCTCTGCTATTTGCTTTTGCGATCTCTTATAATCTAATTTAAATTCTTTCTTGCTACTGAAATTTTCTTTCAATTTTCTGAAGTGCGATTCCTAATTTGATATTCCTAGTTTTGTATGCGATATCTTTTTTTCTTATTGTATGAATTCATGCTTGTGTGCCATATCTAATTGTCGTTGCTGAAACTTATTTTAATTTTACTTTTGAATTATTGGGGAATTTTACGTAGCGCTAACGTCCCTCTGACGTGGCGGGGTTCGGCCGCCCTTCGCGGTGACCTTACTTGTTGACGTTCTTCGACGCTGAGTCTTCTGCCGGTTTCGAGAATATACTACCCTTTCCGAGAACGTCGTAATATTGCAACGATAATTAAATACCGCTTCCTATATTATATTTTATTTTCTGATCTGTGATATTTCTCTGTACCACATTGTGCTCTAACGTACTGTGATCTTTTCTATTTACTGTGCTAACGGGCGGTATTCGCAATTGTGCGCTTGTGTTCCCGAACCTGCGCGTATTACTGTCCCATCGCGTTTACCGTAATTTATAATTTCGTTTAAGTGACTCTTTCGTATTACGGTGTCGCACGCGGTTAGAATTTCGCGCGCGCGAGCATTGGAACGCCGTATTCGTTCCGCTGCCGTTCCTTCGCCGTTCCTTTGCCGTTCCTTTGCCGTTTTTTCATCCCGACTTAATTAATTTATTCTTACTTAGTTTAATGTTATTTTGTTGGTTCATTGCGAACCCGCGTTTGTTAGCTCTTCCGATTTTCTCAATTTATTTCGATTAATACGATTATTCTGATTGTCATCTTTCCGTACTATTGTTTCAAAGAAGTATCGAGCCCGCGTCGTACACGCATGCGCGCTCACGCGTAGCGCCTTCGCTGTCGTGGATTTTCCGAATCCTCGGATGCGTCTCTAGATTCCGATATTAAATTCTATTATTTTTAACTCTTTTGCATTGTATAGCTTCCGTTTTTATTTCCGATTATTGTGAATTAGGTTAAGTCTTTCGTTAACTATGCTTGGCTTTCGCTTGCTCCTTATCAATGCCTGATCTAATGCTTTTATAATTTTCCTATGTGAGCTTATCGATTAATTTAAATTTGGATTATATTTTGCTTAATACAGCTCCGGTGCATTACTGAATTAATTCAGCTTCTTCTATTGTAGTGTTTCATACCACACTTCCCTAAGTCCTTGGCTGGATTCCTCCTTTCCTACCTCTGAACGCCGCGACGCTTCCGACGAGCTAGCCTCTAAAGCGGCATACATTGGGACATAGTGTGGTCTGATTATAGTATTATTTTCGAGTTCTGGGTAACCTTTAGGTTAGTGACTATAGAGAATCTTTTCCTGGCCGTGGGGCCTCTATCTGGTCTTTGCGCTTCCCTGTACTTGCCTGGTGGCGTTTTCTATTGTCGTAACTGCGGGGTGGCTTCCAGCTTCCCTTGGCCTGGTGGCGCAGTTAGTTTTAAGTTGCCTGGTGGCGTATTTAGTTTTAGGTTGCCTGCTGGCATTTTTTAGGTTTAGTTGCCCAGTGGCATTTTTAGGTTTAGTTGCGGAGGGTTACTCAGACTTAGTTCTTTCTCGCGACCTTTCAGGATTGATAACGAGCCGAGAGCTCGTGGTACTCCTCGAGGATACCTGGCGCCCAACACTTTCGATTCGTGCCGATAGACCACTCACGTGCCCGATTTCCGATTTTACTGCTTTCTGTTTTGCCGACGCCAATATACAACGTCGCAGTAATTGTAAGAATTTATTTGAATAGTGTTTCGAATGGTTTTGGATTGAACGTTGGCTTTTATCATGTAAAGTGAACGGTCTGTGGGGTTAACATCCATATCCATAATGGAAAGAATGAACAACTTTAAACAAAAAATACTGCCGTTTCTTGAGGATGATATAAATCTGAACGTAATCGTTCAAGTGACAGAAGAACTGGCAAAGCCATTAGAGGATTGCATACAGAAACGCACTGTGAAAATAAAAAATGCCAACTATTATGAAGTCGTAATACCCAGGTATATGAATGATCAATTCCATGAACACTTTCGAATGTCACGCACACCTTGTCAGGTAAATAAAGTTCAAAATATAATGATTAACATTTTGTTGATTATATTTTATTCTATTTTAAATCACAACATCCAAGACATATGTTAACATTCATTGTAAGTACTACGAGTGCTTAGAACTTATTGTTGTGTTGTTATCAAGCAGATGAAAATAGCTAGTGAACCAGGTTGAATTGGCAATAGTAACAGTACTCGCAATTAATTTTAAAATGCGTACAGTATTATGCTGCGATAAATAGTTATCATGTTTGACAATTTATAAGTTAGTAATAATATTTTATATTATTTCAGCAATTGATAAATGTCATTGGTCCTGTTCTATATGATAATAAAAGCAAGATAAACTTAGAAAAAAAATGTTTATTTTCAATATGGGTGCTTGCCACACCAGAAAGTTTTCGAGCTGCTAGTGACAGGTTTGCATTGGCCAAAAGCAATGAACACAACATTTTTACAGAATTTATATCTGCCTTGGTAAAATTAATGTCTAAGTACATAATATGGCCTAATGCAAAGAAATATGCAAGGAATCCGAGTGTAAGCATATGAGTAACAGATTATCACTCAAAGAACATGGCTGGAATAATGAATAACTTTATTTTTAAACAGATATTTCAATCACAATCAAATGGCTTTCCTGGAGTTATTGGTGCTATAGATTGTTGCCATATATTTTGTAAACAACCACCCCAGAATGGAAATGATTATTATAATCGAAAGGGATTTCATTCCATAATACTGCAAGGTATGTTTTAAATATTATAAGTAGTGGTTTACATCATAAACTATTTTTTCTCGTTCTGTAAAAGCATTTTCAACTTCGGACCGTGTTACCTGTATCATTAGCTGCCTAATAACAACTACATGATAACTTGTGAACGATGATTCTATGGGTATAATAGGGAAATCCAAGTTAAATACATATATTTTCAGGTATATGTGACTAAAGAGGGCGATTCATCGACTGCTTCATCGGCTTACCAGGACGTATGCATGATGCTGCTGTTTTTAGAAACAGCCCTATTTACAAAAAATTTATTGATGTAACAACTCCGCTATTACCACCAAATCAACATTTAATCGGAGATGCAGCCTACCCACTTATGAGAAATGTGATAACTCCTTTTAGAGATACAGAGACGCTTCAAATTCTTGGACGTGCAAGATTTAGAAGTAGCGAATAACATGATCGGAGCAGCCTGCGTTCTTCATAATTTCATTCTCATACATGATGGCAACGATGTCGAATGTAATGAACAATCACCTGAACGCAAAAATGAATGCATGGATGAATGTCAAGAGATAAATGGAATCCAGAAAAGAAATTTTATTACGTCAATTTTATAAAATATTTATTTTCTTATATATGTTATTATCTATATTATTAATAAAAACACTGAAACAGGATTTTTCGATTTTGAAAAACAACACTGTTGTGCTGGGAGTCTCCTGACCCCATCGACGACCGCCAGGCCACGCGTGTAGCAATGCGCTAAGGAAGCACTAAAGGTGGCCTGGCAACCGCGATGTAGAAATCGGAAAATCGCACAATAAATACATTTTCGGAAGTCCAGCTTATGACTGCCCATCCGAAAATCGACAGTCTACAATTAAAGTCCGAACGGACAAGGTGGTCTCGTGAGATAGACTCAGTACAGGGCATAGGTGTATACCGAACGGTACCTATTCGCCAATCAAGTCGACGTACGTCGAAACTGTACTTATTTCTTTGTTTATTTCAATAAATCTTTTGGTTTGCTATATTCACGCGAGTTCCAACTCCTTAACCGGCAACAATCCCAAATAATCATTCAAATCCTAACCTCTCGAACGAACTCCTACGTCACCGAGACGGCACGGCACAACAACACAAATCGTAGCACCATGTATTATTTGTTACAGGAATGTAATATTTGCTGTAGAATTTTATTCCTTTCTTCTTGAATTTCATTAAATTTTTCGACGGCTTCGCGCAATTTACTTATTTCCAGGATGCGGGTCTTTTCGACCTCCAGATGTTTCTGTCTTAGGCTGTATAAAGATCTACTCCTTTCGTTTGCACGTCGTTTGCGCGTCGAAGTACATTCGGCCGGTGAAATCCGTGAGGGTGACAGATGGGATGTTTCTGGACCACTGTTATCACTTTCCTCTGTGGAATCAAAGGAATCACTGCATGAAAACATACAAGAAGTGAAAGATGAATTGACAGTTGAATCTGTTGAATTTTGGCATTGCTCTGATAATCTGACAAGTATGTGTTGGGAAGATAGTTCATTTTTTAACTGCATTGTACTCAACAATGGTTTGGGATAAAAATGTGATTCACGTGGTGGTTGACCTTCTGTAAGTTGTTGTTTTAACGATTGCGCTCCTGACAATGAAGGCTGCTGCAGTGTTTCGGTTGTCTCATTCATAGACGATATGAGGTGTCCAAAATTAACCGTTTTATCTTCTTTAAAGATGTTCTCGAACTGATCAAACCACTCCCAAGAAATTCTCCCACGACCAGTTGCTGATTTTCCGCTGTTGTATTTTATCGTGCGGTAGGTTTTCTTCATGTTCCTTAATTTTCTATCCAAGATATCTTCGTCAATCCCTTCATATCCTTTTTTTTCAAATTCACTTTTTATTTCAGCCCATAGCGTTTTCTTTTTAATTTTGGGATCACGAAACTTATCTACTCGCTCATAGTAATTCTCTAACAGCCACTTCGTTGAACTTCGGTCCCATTTAAAAATCTCAATTGCAGCGCCTATAAGATCAAAATAATCAATCATGTCACTCCGATACTTATACTAAGGAAACAAGAATTTACTTCTTTTTTAGGATTGTTTATACAAACTTTTATTATTGTCTGCAGACTCATCCTGTATGCGCACAACTTCCATAGCATTTTGCTGGTCCTTAAAATATTCACCATAAAAGAATGGATCTGTAAAGGAAAATAAAAAACTTTTAATATCATTTTACAATCTATCAAAAAAACATGTTTTACTAATGCACTATTCAGTGTACTCCGT
>JARPRH010005450.1:0-15112 GCA_031763665.1 Calameuta haemorrhoidalis
AACTGGACGCCCTGGGCACGAGTATGCTGGACACTGGTGAACATCATCTAGGAGGCGGTCCTTCGTCTCAGCAGCCACCCCATCATCATCATCATCATCCCCATCAGCATCCACATACTGGAACAGAATGCAGTCCTCGACTTCTTGTACCAAATGCACCCTCGTCCTCATTGTCAGACGGAGTTCATCCCAACCGTACCAGACACAAGCTTTCTCGTTCCCAAGTGAGTTGACGCCTTTTTTTTTTCTCTTCAATATTCAATTTTTCAAAATTTACCTTTCGAGTTTCTAGTACTTTTTTTTATCACATCCACTTTGTCGATAACTCCATACAGACACAGGTTTCCATCGTTAAGTGCATCCTTAGAGTGCAGTTGCTGCTACAGTTTCCATCCTGTTTTCAAAAGTGCATTCTGCATAACACTTGCGGCTAGACCAACCCCGTTCAAACGAAATTGTTGAAATATCCCACCGAGATATTTCCCAAGCGTTTGAACCCACCGGGAGTAATGCAACTGCGGCAAAGTGCATTTGCAATAGTATGTGCATCG
Source organism: Calameuta haemorrhoidalis (assembly GCA_031763665.1). Taxonomy (NCBI): domain Eukaryota; kingdom Metazoa; phylum Arthropoda; class Insecta; order Hymenoptera; family Cephidae; genus Calameuta; species Calameuta haemorrhoidalis. The sequence continues at coordinate 552 of JARPRH010005450.1, forward strand.
GAATGAGGAACCTGAATGGGCTGTAAGGCCGTGGCTTTTTTTTATTTCCATAATTCATGTAAATTCTATCGATCTGTATTGTCATTGCTTGTGATTTCTCTAGGTCCTTCTTTGTGCAATGATCTACTGCAATTTTTGGCATCCAAGAGAAAGAGTGTCTCTCTTTAACCCGTATTAGCCTTGCCAAGTGACAACGTGTGCAGGGACCTTGGGAATAAATGAAAATTAAAGAGAAACAAGAAACAGGGCAAAGTACGAAAACGAAAAGAATTCATTGATTCGTAATTTTGTGAATTCCTCAGAAGTGACAGGGGTGGGATCGAAGGTCGTCCTGATAACGGGTTCCACAATCTTCACGTGCTATAGTCGCCCTTTCAAAGGAATCGCTGTAGGGTGAAAATGGACGATAAGTAAAAGGCTGTCGCTAGGATACATTGGCAGTGGTAGCAGCCTGACAAGAAAAAAATCATTCGTACAAGATAAGCAGGGAACTGGACAGGACCAATTTCCTAGTTACTTTCACTATTTTCGAAGTGTTTGAGGATACAATTTTTTTTCTTCTACGTCACGTCACACCCATTCTTATCACTGCGATGCTGCTGCGATAATTAAACAGCCACCACGTATACTGCACTGTAAAGAAATTTTATGGCAGCCACTAAAGGTTACGTCCTTAGATTTTACGGATATCCTGGAGAAGCGTATAGCGTTCGAATAAGGTTGCACAAGAAGATGGCACTAGTGCTGCACTGGAAGCTAGAATCATAAAAAAGTATCAGGATGGAGATAAAAAAGCTGTAAAATGGTAAATGATTGGACGAGGAGGAAGCGGGGTCGTGACGAGAGAAGATAATAAAAAAAAATTTTCAAAAATTATTCAGCCCGAAGTATACATATTTTTCCAGGAGCAAGATCAGTAGGTGGATTCTGTGATAGAAGAAAGTAAAAAAAAAGGGGGGTCGCTACTCCTTCATCTCTCACGTACGAAAATGTTAATGACGCCAATAACTTTTGTAAAGCCCGGTGCATATTCCGTCAATCATTCGCGCTGCTCGACGGCCCTCGTACATTATTTTCATCTGCGCGGAGGTAGAAGAAATCGATGGCCAATATCGCCCTAGGGGATACCTTAAGGAAGCCTCGAACCCCTGGGCTAAGTGTCAAAGAAGAGTGAAAAAAAAAAAGAAAAAAGGAAGGACTTGTCAAGAAGAAAGAAAAAGGTTGAATGGTAAAAAGTCCCTAGACTCCAGAAAGATTAATGGTTAGTCACAAAATTGCGACAGTTCAAGTGCCGATAGGCACATTAGCAGCGATGGCGCCAAGAGGATAAAATGTTAGAAAAATATTATTAACCAGTGGTACCAACCTGTTAATCATAATCAATTACGTAAATGTCTACGAAAGAATTTTCATGGCGACTACAGCTCATTTGAATATCCCGTCGTTTCTTCGTTCTCATGTAAATTACCCATGATGGTATAAAGCTCGGCACTGTACTCAGTGACACGTTTCACATAACCTTCGTAATAACTGCAGAGAAAGAAGCTTAAATGTCCCTAGATACTGAAAACGTTATGCTCGTCCAGGATTATCCCTGGGAAAATCCTGTCCAATCCAAATACGTTGATACTCTAATATAAAATGATTAACTAGGGAATTTCTTTTGGTAAATTTTTCCCTAGAAGTTTTTTTCTCCATTAAATCACTGTCATATCTCTCTCTCTCTCTCTCTCTTTCTCTCTCGCTATCCTAAGGACCTTATCCTTTTGTTGATTGGTTCTAACAGATCCTTTATAACCATAGAGACGAATAGCTGCGCTGTAACGGAAAGCCGAATCAATATTATGCAAACAGAGAAGCACCGCTGTTCCAGCCGCCTAAATGGACGTTCTATATCTTCCAGCAGGTTTCCATCTATTCTTTTAGCCACCCTGTATATACATATGTATATCCAGTATATAAGAGTGCACATGATCTCCCATCTCCGATTTACCCTTTACCTACCATATGAACCTTCAATGAACTTTATCTGCTTCTGTCTTGAACCATGTACCATCCATATACATATATACCATCCATATGTATGTATACCACCATAGTGTATATACCATTCGTAATCAAAGTAATGAAATGATCTCAGGTACAAGTCACACGTGGACGTGAAATTTATATCAGAAAATTCTTGACGTTGAAAAATCTCGAAAATATGTTTACATGCGATTTAACCTGTGAATAGCAGATATTTATATAACATACGTTTCCAAACTGTCGGGTACGACAGGAAGATGCACTTTTATTTTGTTTGTCATCACGTGGGCTGGAAGTAACGTGATGTGAACTATATGCATTTGTATGCACTTTCCAAAGTGCAGAATCATCTGAGAGTTGCATTTCGTACGAATTATTTGATGTTAAATAATATTGAAATTTTCATTATACAGTTTATACATACTGTTGTAGTATATATGGACTATGATACGTCATCTAGTTTTATTGATAGTAGAGGTTGGTACGCCTTCGCTTTTTCGTTAATGGCGCATTTCCAAGCGTGCGATCTCTTCTTTTATTATTCTTGGGTTCTATTTACGAGTGTTCGATATAAGATTTGGCCTCTTTTCTTTTTCTCTTTCTTTGTCGCTGAAATTTCATTTCTTCTCTTCGTTCTTCTTATTGGTAAACAATCCGGCTGCCGATCCTTTCCATTTGTATTATTTTATTACTTCACCCGGTACCAAATACTCGAATCGTTTATAACGGGTGCTGTTTTATAATCCTTAAATGCCTTTACGTGACTTTCTCAAGTATAGAGTAAACGAATAACGTGCTTGATTTTACGATTGGTTTCTTTACGAGTCCTTTTTGTATAATACGTGCTGGTAGCTATATATATATATATGTGTATACAATTTGAAGGTAGTTAGAAACTCGAAAGGTTTATTATTATTAAAATTTTATATTGTCAATCCTTATTATTTTTATCGTTATTTTGACTCGTTCTTGTAATTTTGGTAATTTTATGTACACTGTGTATGTTTCTTGATAAACTTTTCATTATCAATATACCATGGTGAATATATATGTATTGTTACTAAATCACGTATCGTCTCGCTCGTTAAATTGAATCTTCTCGAAATTACTCAGTTCCCGGTAATTACGTGTCTCTTTATTGGATTCCTGATTTTGAATAATCAAACCATTAGGGGATGATCATTAATAATGTTTTACAAGTTCACGAATGACTTCGGTAACTGTATCTTCTATCTATCTGGTGTCCATTTGATAATATATTTTCAATTCTCTTTACGGTTTTACGTCAAATTTTTACCACGTAGTATATTTGATTGATAATAAATCAAAATTGAGTTTGATTCAAGATTAAGGATAAATAAATAACTGAAAGTTAATGGGATTTTCTGAACACTGTTAAATTCCTTAGTACGCTATGATAATAAAACCCTGTTTGGAAAGTGGATGTCACGTGATGTGGTGATTAAAATAACTAGGGAATAAAAAATGGAACAATGTTAAAGGGACTGTTATTTTCATGATCATTTATAAGCGAAATGTGTAAAATGAAAAAAAAAAAATTTTTTTAGAAAATTTCTCAATCGCAAAATATTAATAGCCTTTTTGTCACGTTCAGTTTTCATTTTTCTTTGACATTACAGGTGTCCAGCAGCGAATACTTCAGTGTCAGTTTCGAAGTGGGCGACGATGGCAATACTATGGAACGCGAAGAATTTCTACCAGCAAGCAAGGGCACATACCTCGTGTAAGTTTCTTAATTGATTTTTGAATTATATAATTTTTTTTTCTACCGCTCAAAATTTTGTTCCATCACCTTTTAAATACGTAAAGTAACACTTGTTTTCTACTATTATTTTTTTTGTTTTCTTCTCCAACGAAGCTTTGGCTTGCCGAAAGCTTTGCAATTTTGTATGCTTGAAAGCTTCGTTCGAACACTGAAAAAAAAAAAGAAAATACAGATTCGGCTCACGCGAAATAAAATTCACATCGAATCCCACCGTCATGCCGGATGTGAATTTCTGAAGCACAATTTCCATCTCTTGCCCAAACTATTAGGATCTTTTTTCGTACTTCAGTCCCCTCTACCTTTTCCAAACCCTTTTCAAATTCAGGCTTTCTGATCGAAATTGAATCTTGCATCTCGATGATCCGGTATATACCATGCTTCACTCTTTTTTATTTAACGTCCAATTCAAATCGACTCTTTCTCATGTCCTCCATCACAGCCAATAGAATTCGAGTTCCAACAGAATGCTTGTCGCCGTCCGTTTGACAATCGTCCACATATCCAAATACAGAGATTCGATTTATCAAGTGTCAAAGTTTGCAGCACTGGACCTCTTGGAATTAATACAGATAAAAAAAAAATGAAATTCTGAATTTTTTGGGGGGATTTTCAATTTTCTTCAAGTTAGCTATAATTTTTTTTTCACATATACAACGTCCATCGCATGTCTCTTATCTTATCAATGAATTGGTCCAAGGCGACTTTTTAAACTTATATAACCCCCCATGTATAATATACATAAAACTCGCAACGCACGAGCGAATATTGAATCGTGAAAAAATATTCCCTTTTTTTTTCTAAGTTAAAAAATTACCAAGCCGATGAATATTTTGTCACGAGAGTGGTAGGACTGTTTTTTTTTTTTTTTTCTACAAAATTTCTCACTAACGTACCTGACGCAGCACTTCCAACTACTCGACCCACTTTTTCACCCGTTAGACGTCAAATCCTAATCCTCGTTTCTGATCGGTGCAGCGTCGCGACGCTTTATCTCCCCGTCGCCCAGACGCACACGGACGTATTATTCATTTTGATACATTAGTCACAATCTTGCGATCTCTCTCTGTTTACAATGTGAAGAAATATTGGGGACATGAAAAATAAAAAATGAAGTATAAATGGAGTAAGAAATTTTGCGACTCAGTCAATCTATGTATATATGTATATTCTTTTCTTTTTCTTCCTCCATCTGAAACTCCTTCAAGGACTGAATAAAAATTGCAGATTCAAAGACCATCCGTAAATCTAATTTTACATGGGGTGGATTCTGTGATGGGTATAAGGGATGCCCGTTGGGACATCGTCGTCGCTTAAGCTTATAAGAAATATATATACATATATATAACCACTTGACTCAATCGTTGAATCGTCTGAATGCTTACTCGACCCTACTACTACTTTCCCACTAGAACGTTTTACCGCAATCAAAATACTCGGTCGCTTTATCGGGTCAGCCTGCACATATAGGATATAACCTATTCGTGTATATATCTTTGCAATTCTAGGATACCATACTATTTCGTATCACATTTCTAGACTCTTATCTATACGTATATCATTACTGAGTTATCGTTTGGCACAGTTCGCATATCCAAGTCAGAAGTTATCTCAATATGCCCTACCCTCCTAGTATCTATATCATAAAGTATTGACAAAGTATCCCAAGAACTTTCATCCCCTTATATCTTATGCCAAATACTTTTCCATGCTTTTCAGTATATTTCAAACTGGAGCACGGGGCACAGTGGAAAAAGTTATCAAGAATCAACCGTAGCTATGGTATCTGTTCTGATCGTTATAACGATAACGAAATAAATGAACGCAGTAGTCAATCAGAAGAACGATAGATGTCGCTAGTGAAAAACAAAAAATATATCTGACAAAAGAACGATTAAAAATCCAAAATAATTATACCCAAGAAATTTTTGTCAAAGAAAAAAATAAAATTATTTCCAAAAAATATTCATCTTTTTCTCAATCTCGAGCTATAGTGCAACATAGGAAATTGTTGATGTACAGAAAAAAATTTCTTGTTTTTTTCGAAAGCTGCTCCCTTAAGCTCAGCGATGACTACGTAAATCCTGTACGATCGCAAGGAAGATTTTAGTCATCGTGGGAATAAATTTTCCAAAATTTCATATTAATAATGGAAATCAAAAATTCGATGAATTCAATTTTTCCCGAGTACAAGTGGTAAAGATGCTGAGAGAGATTCTCTTTTCAACATGCTAAAAGCTCAACTCTTTCCCACCGTCGTATATATATATATATTTTTTTTTTCAAAGACATACATTGCATAACATAACAATGTACATAGAAGCCAGGTATTTATCCCCGGAAATGACGTAACACATCCAATTATATTCTAAAAGTAATCGGCCTTCCTTGCCCCACAGTTTTCACGAGCTTCTCCAAGAGTCTCGTTACGCGTTACAAGCCGGTTACGTAATTCCAGCACTTTCGACGTAGCCGACAACTAAGGCCTCAGATCGAGTTAAATAATTCATTCGAATAATTCCCAGATAGCACCACCAATCAAATCGTCCCCATTTCACTAACAAATCTATCACGTGACCCAGAAAAGGGACTGAATGGAAGGAGCGTAACGCGGATGAATTTTTCTGGAATGAACTAACGGATGAATTTCAGTCAGCGGTTGGACGTGATTTATGACGCGTTAATGCGAATGGAAGTTCAATAAATATCATTGGGCTCAGGGTAGACGCAGGGGAGGTTATCGTCCTCGTCTGACGTCGTTGTATCACTCATATGTATTTCAACGATACACGCCCTTGTAAGCGTATATCGGGTGAGTCCTGAAAAATCGATCGATCATTCGTGACCACAGATTGGAAGAAAAATGAAAACCCATCTTTTTTTTTTTTATAAATGGCTAACATTTTCGGCACGGTAATAGCCATCAACCAGCATTCCCTGAGAACTTTTCAGCCCATCAACCCTTTCGGACAGATTGTGACGTCAGAAATCAGGCAGATTTTGAAGCTCTGGAGGAGGTCCATATTACGGAATATTTTACACCTGAAACAAGTTCAGGATTTTTTACACGCATATGTATATGTCATACGGAACCACCAGGTTTCGTTTGAAAAATATATTTACAACATTTTTTAGGGTTGTCATTTAAATTTTTCGGGTACCGAGAGACGATTGGACGGTCATCTTATAGTTTGAGGATGTGAAAGGGTGTACGTGGTATATGAATTTTAGAGAGTAGGGAAAGGGGGGGGAGGTATAGGTGGCCAAAGAAGGGGATGCGTGGGTCTGCTGTCGTACGAACACGAGGGTTGATTGATCTACGTACACCTAAGGTGCATTGCGTGATTCGAAATTCTAAGAATCAGCCATAGTGATTCGGAAATCCACAGGCGGTCCCGAATTACTAATAAAAGAAACAGGAAGCCTCGTCATTTTTCTGAGTATACATGCCAAAAATCCTCCCTGTCTTCCCTTCGCCCTGTTTACAGTAGCACCGACCACGAAATTCACCCTCTATATTCGCTGACATAATGGTGGGAGCGAACGATAGCCCGACCTGTGCTCTATAGTACAGAAGTTACTCACCGAGAATGGTGAGGTAACAGCAGAGGGTGTGGAAAAAATGGAAAATATATTTTTTTTTTCACAATTTAAAATTAAATTTATTTGCCTTTTCATACTTTTCACTGTATTCTGAAATGTTTTCGAATAACGTTGTATATACTTTGTATTACCCTGCTATTTATTGCTTGACACGTTATGGGTCTTTATACGGGTTCATGTTTCTATATATATACATATATGTATACGTGCGTGTATATATATATATATATATGCATTTTATAGAGGCTGCGAAAACCGTTTAGTCGTTGGTGCGTAATGTATTTGACAAGGGCTATTCCATCCTACATACATCCCCCGTTAGAGGGGTGGCTTTCCCGACGTTTAATTATCCTTGAAAATTTACATGCGTCCATACGGGCAGACACGCAGTTGGCTAGGCGATAAAATTTTCGAGGATCCGCCTTAAATTTCTCGTAAAAGATCGCGTGACACGTGCTAATGGCGTAATACGTTTAAAGCCTGGTTAACAGTCACAGTTAATTGCATTTTTTCTTTTTTTTTTTTTTTCTTTAAGTTCCCAACTTACTTTTAGGTAGCTTCGTGAAGTTCATTTACCTATCTTCAGGCTGGTGTAGATGTGAAATGGGCGTGGATATATATATATATATATATATAGTTATTAAACATAAGATGAACAAATTGGCGAATTTTGAAAAAAAAAAAACGGATTCTCCGAAACGTTAATGTCAAACTTTAGAGACGGAATGTGTATAAAGTAAAACTAACCTAAAAGCTCATGTTGGCTCTTCATTGGCTCTAGGAATGTATTTTGAAAGTTGGTATTATTTATAATTCCCTGAATGGCCAACAGTGGCGCTAGAGTGCTATGCTTTCAAAGTAGATAACGTTTTCATGTCTCGGCTTAAACTTTCTTCTTGATTGATAATTACGCGTTGCGGACTTTATTACTCTTTGGCATAAATTAGATTGGGGATAAAATCATAAGGGAATGAAGCAAGGACTCTCTCTCTCTCTCTCTTTCTCTCGACTTCGCAATGAATAAGTAATACTGCATCAAATTATACCAGTTCGGATGTCCCTAAACTCTATATTATACATAAGAGGGGAAACTAGTCGTGAATTTGGTTTAGTAAAATAACGAAAACTATTGGCGAATGGGTACTTCAAGCATTTCTATATTGAATCTTTTGTTTCCGTGTTTTATCTCAAGAATCTGACTCAAAGCTCCCTCGTAAATATGCGATCGGATTCGCGAGAAAAGTCGATAAACCCGGAGTAAATGGAAGGGGAAAAAAAAGTTATAGACAAACGGCATATATAATACGAAGCACGAACCTAGCAACAAGGTTGAAATATGTATCTGAAATTTGGAATGAAAATTATTGCAGAGTTTGAAAAATATGGAAAAAAAATTGATCAATTAAACGATAACACTATTGATTATCGAGCAAAAAATCAATATTAATTTTTTATCCATTGTCATTATTGACATTTTTCTCTTTTTTAATTCACATGCATTTGACGTGCGTTCTCAATTTCAAAACTGATCTCTGACCTCATTTTCGTTGTTTTAAAATATTAAATTATTATACATAACCTGTTTTATCATTTAATTAACGATATAAATTTAATTTGTTAACGATATTTTTTGTGTGATAATAAATCGCTGTTTATTATCGTTACACCGGTAGCTGTACGCTTAACCGGAAACGTGCTTCGGGCGAGAAACTTATTCCCGGTCAAACCGGAATTTGCGCACGAGTTTAATATTGTGGGAATAAAAGTCATTTTATTTTTATTCACGTGAAAACTGCCCATAATACAAGAGGTCGTGCGTGCCTTACACTATTTTTTTGCCACCTCTTATATTACTATCTGCCGTTACATTCATCCATATACAAACCCCATAAAAATACCCCATATCGAGAAATCGTGATACAGTGTCGTATACCATATAACGGGTGTGACCCTGGATCTTGTTTCTTACTGATGTTGTTATCGTATTGTCTTTCAGAGAAGCACTCGGCGGCGTCTGCGAGCGTCGTGGCGTCGATCTGGGACGCGTCGACGTCTTCTTGGATTCGTTAACTACTCCATTGTCGATTTACACTACAGAGACTTCCTGTCTTGGGGGGAAGCATCTCCGTGTTACTGGTGAGTTTTTTTTTGAAGGGGATCAATTTACCATCCTTAAACAAGACAGATGATAGTGGTGATTTTATGTCTGATCATATTCTGGATTTATCCACTTAAAATTCAGACCCTCCAATAATGAATAATATACAGGTGGAATACGATATGTGAAATTTCCTGCAATAGGTAAAGACATTTAAATATTTTAATAATTTTCCCTTTTCATAATTAAACATTTAATTATTCACCATCGATCCTCCTAATTAATTAATTTACACCGTTCGTCGTATACCACCAGTAGGTAATTTGCGATTAATTATTTAAATGCGATGCGTTATACGTTCAGTTTTTGAAAATTCGACACGGTTTGAGCGCGTTTGATAGAATACATTTAAAAAACCTCATAAATTTTCCAACATATTGAAATTATCGAATCACACTGATAAATCTGTTTAAAAATCTGTAATTACCAGGAATTTTTTAATCTAACTAAATTTTCGTAATTAACATTCTAATCTTGTTGTTTTCGAATGTAATTTGACCGCTTCTCGATCTAAAAACGTCTCTCTTGATAACATTCATAATTGAAAATAGAAGTCGCGAGCTACCAAATTCTTATCTAAGTTTTAAAAACATAAAAATCTTTAAAAATCATCCTGCCTCCAAATGGACCGAACAGGATTAGATGATTAAAAAATTTAATGGGATTATTTAATTTAACAAAGAGGTGATAAATCCTCCCCGAACGCAGACGTCGTAATTAACTCATACAAAATTCATTACCCGTCTCAACGTATTAACCATAGAAATATCCCTGCTTTATCGTTCCATTAAATCCATAGTTTTGTGCCTATTTAATTGTCACCTTTAATTATCACGCATCCCTGCTGGGATCATTGTTCTTGATCCAACGAAAATCCACGTAGTGTCCGTTGACGCAATATTCCGCACGTATAATGTAATTTATGCCTGGCTTTACGAGCATCTGATACCTTTGACAACAAGTCCTAGACCCCAAAAGTTAAGCGCGTCTGATCTAACGGAATGATCTTTAATAATTGATCCAGCGAAAATCCACGTATCCGGTGACGCAATATTCCACGTATAAATTGTAATTTATACCTGGCTTTACGAGCATACAATAACTTTGATTACAAGTCCTGGATCCTCAAACTTAAACCCAACTGTGCGACGCTTATCATCCTGAACAATGACGCCGAACGTCACGACCTTTGAACCCCCTTGTAAAACTGCAAATGACTGCAGTCAAAGAAAGAAAAAAAAAAGGGCAGCCAATCCACGTATCAGAAATCCATTAAACAAGCTATAAAATCTTAAGGGTTGCCAACGAAAAATCACTTTACAGCCATCGGGATTGAAAATCAAAAAACAGGATAAGCCCAGGGATCATTAGAGATCGGCAATCAGCGACAGGCCAATTCAATGGAAAAAAAAATCCTAAAAATGATATGAAATAGGAAAAAAAATATAGGGGGATGAAAGCACCCTTCGTCTAATCTAACTAACCTATCCCTAACTCAATTATCGATCGTTTTAATCTACATTACTATAATTAAAAAAAGAAGCAGATAATCCCCCCAAAAAAAATCGAATAAGCCATATAGGTTTTCATCCCCACCCGCGCCCCCCTTCTACTTCACAGCGAAAGAAACAGGTACTAGACGTGAAACGTGCGTCAGAAATTACGATTGATGGAGAGGAAGGGGTGGAAGGGGATTAGCACTGTTCATGATAAGAGTGAAAGACGCAGAGCGTCCCGACGCTACGCGTCGCATTTCCGTGCGATATATTACTAATGAAATTGCCGTTGGGATCGGTTTACAACATGTCGAGGGTGTTATAAGGGTAGTAAGGAGTCCTCCCCCTCCCACATGTACACGCATACCCACCAATACGTATCCAGCAAGCTTCCACTGTCACAACCCACCCCCTTATAATGGCAAAGTAGATTTTGATTAATTTCCTCGGTCCTTCGACCTGTAACCATATATTTATATTTACCCCAACGACCATCCCTTTCCCTCCACCCGCAACCCTTAGATACAACTTCCGCGAAACGTTTCTCATTCCATTACCATCAATGACGTCCATTGTAGCTCAATTATTAGCGAGAATTACTCGCGCATAATTAAGGGATGATTACGTCCACTCGTGTCTGTATATATGTATATATCGTCGTTATCTTAGTGCTTGAAGAAATTCTCCCTTCTATTCTATTCAAGGGGGTTGGAGGAGGGGGTGAGTTCGCCGCGTTTCTTATATGAAATTCTGCTTATTTCGGATAATGTAGAACGCGAGAGTACGGTAGACTGAATGTAAAAGGGGGTGCAGCTGAAGCGTATATAAGGGATGAAGTTGCGGCGTACTTAAGGGCTGCAGCTGCAACATTACATACTGTGCCGTGAGACTATGCACTCCTGTGCATGTAAAGCCGTATAGTGGTGCTTTCGTTATATTGTATATTTTTACCAAGAACTTTTCTTTTATCACGGGCTTCGCCATCGGGTTAACGAGCGACGCCGAGCGTCGGCGCCCGCGACGCTTTAAGGGCTGAGCGTCGGATACTCGTTCTACAGAGTCGATGAAGTAATAATTGAATCTTGAAGAATTTTTCACAGAGCGCGAATCGTAAATGCGAAAGTTAATAGGACGTCTCTGAAATCGACGCCGGGCGTCGTCACGAGCGTCTATTTACTTTCGCGATGTTATCGGACTGAGATTTAACTTTTTCTTTCGGATGCAAACTTCATTCCGTAGTTACACAGTAGTCTGGATTTATGGATAAATCAATTTCAGTTTTATGTCTGATAAGGGGATTATATATATAGATCATTTTGATAACGATCTATACTACTCGTGGGTGTGACCAATGAGAAATGGCTAAGTTGAACACGAATTTTTGGTCACTCGTACGTATCTCGTTGGTCGATTAGGGTTAACAATTTTAGGGGTTGGGTTTTCGTGTTACGTCACTCCTGTGTAACGTAAACTACCCTTATACGTATTATAAGAGTCGAAGAAATAATATTGAACCGTATAAAATTCAATATTGTATACTCGATAATAATTTTAAAATAAATTATTATTATTATTTTGCTCACTCTCCTCCTTCCATTTTATAGCCAAGGACGAGAAGGTGAATTCAAGATCGGCCAGTCAGAAAAGTAACCAGAATGTTTCTCTACGAAAGGCTAGTGGGGTGAGTTTACATCTAACAAATAATAATAATAATAATTAATTATACAATAATAATGCACTATTGTCAATTAATTTTTAAATGAACTTCTATCGTAAGATAAATATTTAGTTTTACTGTGTAGACTCGTGACTGATTTTTCACCTGCATGGTAGGGAATGTCGATGTTATCTCTCCCTACTGTACCTAGGGGGTGGTGCGCGATTACACAGTGCTATGCAATCCATGGGAAAGCGAACACTGTACGATGAACAGGATGAACACGATAAACGGGATGAAGGGGATGAACGGATCTGGCATATCAGATTCGATTCTATTGTTCCACAGTGTGGATTCTCTTCCCTTATCCTTTACCACCCCTAGAGCTCACTTCCTGAAAAGCCACCCTTCACCTCTACTTACTCACCAACTAGCCCATAGCCTGTCCGAAACATTTGTTGACGATTGAAAAAAGATTCGTAAAGAAAAGCAAAAGGGAAAAAAGAAAATCGAAAAATCAAAAGATCGTAATTACGTCGAGGCAGGAATTAATTACGGTATAATAATAACAGTATCGCTCTTCCACCTTCTGTGCTCCTTCCTTCCATCAGAAGTATCCTCCTATATATGAATTCTGAAAAAATGGCAATATGATTCATGAAGCCTCGATGACTTGCCCGACGTTCCCGCTGAGTGTACCAGAATAATATCACAATGTTCCGTATAGGATTGGGGATGTATACAGGGTGTAAGAAAAAATTCTAATGCATAATTCTCATTTCTGTGTACTAAAATTGAATTAACAATTTTGATAGCATACTTCACTCAATAATTGCAAATAATTATCTATCTATACCGCCACATTTCAAATATACAATAAAAACCTATCAGATATTGCAAAATCGTATAATGCAACATACGTTCGTACTTTAATCTAGTACACCCTGTATACGTAGGATACATACGTCGCGTTTGAATTCATAGAAATGATGCATGCGTACGCACTGTCGACGCCCACTGGACGAGAATCAGTTATACTGACAGTAAAACGAAGTGCTCATTAATGCACGTTCACATGGCACGATCAAGATTGTCGTGCGTATGCAGTCGCGTCTGCAGTTTCACCGTGCACATATGAAATTGCAAAACGCGTCGACGTGTACGTGCATTAGTTTGCAGCGCGCAGCATTTTTCACTCCTATTTCTTTCGTTTATAGTCGCAAATAAAATCTACGCGTTTACACATTTAGGAGATGAAACTGTGGACACGGCCGTAAATGCAAAACCGAGCGTTAAAAACGGTTTTAATGTACTGCAATACTTGCCTCGCTGTATCACTCGCAGGACGGGCAGGGGTCGTGAGGGGAGATGGGGCTTGAATTATTCATGATGAATCACGTGTGAACCGGACATAAAGCGATTTGCTCGTGCGTCCCAGTATCATATCTATAATGTAAGCTCTATCTTCTTCCACCAGGAGGGAACGGTTTACAATTAAAACTCCATAATTACTGAAATAAGGCTTTTATTTCTAGCCGGCACTTTACACGTGTTCCTTCTTAAACGCGCTGGCGAACTCTGATCTCTTTTTCTTACCAGAGGCGCCGCTATGCTACTCGTCAGCACACACACACACATGCTACAATAAGGAATAGCTTATTTTTCACTATATTTGTTAGAGTCCACCATTTTCTTTGATACGGAATGCGTTTTGAATAACTTTGGGGCTGTTTTGAAAATTAATTTTGTTTTTCTTCTGTCAGAGCTATCGAGGTCGAAGCGGACGCTTCTTCAGCGTCTCCACAGAGGACTCTAGTGTCGACTCGGAAATTGGAA
>JARPRH010005476.1:0-15093 GCA_031763665.1 Calameuta haemorrhoidalis
AAATCTTAAAAAAAAAAAAAGGTATTTTCAAAAGCTCCTACGATTCACAGCGTGAACTCCATCATTTTGAATTGGTACCGTCAAACGCCATCAGGAGCAAAGATATACGGTGTAGCGTACGAGGACGACAGTCTGACTATATTTCCCTCTATTACGGATACTGACAAGGAAATGTCAAAAGGGAAGACCACGTGGAGCGATATTGTATGTTTCGTCTTTCAAAATAAAACTTCTTGAGAGACGCGCTGCGATATTTATAGTCGCGCCACGTATAAAGTATCGTAAAGTGACAAACAAAAGGACGTCTACACAAAGCTGTAGAGCTCTGTAGCAAAATTTTTTAAGTGCCACTCTTCTTTTTTGTCAATATTAACAAAGAAGAAATATTTTTTCGAACGATTCAAACGATACAAAGATAATTGAATAATGTCAGTCGATTACGCAATAACAACGACCGTCTCTTCGCTCTGTTTTTACCCTCTAGGTTGTCCCCCCCCCCCTCCTCCCTCCCACCCTCCCTCCCTCCCCCCTTCACTCCCAGTCAAAACAAATTGGCCCACGACTCGACCGAGGCTCCTAATCCCCCAGAGTGGCCTGGGGCGTTCTAGGAATTCCTTTATTTTCCTAGGGCTCCGCCTACGTACACTAAGAACACCCAGTGTATGTACATTTGGACTGAACACCAGACCGGTTTCCATTTCGAATAATAATTTTGTATACTTAAACATAGTTTTTTCAATAATATTTCTATATCACAGAAAATTCGTCTATTCGTTATTCCTTTAGTTCGTATTTGCCATATGAATTCAAAAGTCCACAGATTTTTTTTTTGTTCTGTAATCACATAGATAGTCAACAGTTAAAGCAGTCGATTTAACATTCTCAATGCGTGGAGGCAAATGAATGTGTGACTGGTAGGAATAACGCACTTACATTAGTCGCGAAAATTGTCTACGTGTTTCGAATTTGGCACCTAATTTCGTTAAGCGTGACCACAGGTCTTCGTATTCCGATTGGCTAATAGTATTTCGTACGGGGAATACCCCTTTTAAGAATTCAATCGAGAAGGACGCCGCTCGCGTGACTGGATTACGCTCTATAAGAAGCTACAGGCGCCACTTCGAATGCTCAGCCGTTGGTGAATTGACGGCTGAGCAAAATGACTAAATGCAAAGAAAAACAATGGATAAAATAATATTTGAAGAAAATTGCATCAATTCAGGCATTCGGACGAGTCGACCTTTGACAGATAATACAATTCCATTAATACCCTGTCTGTACCTCATCCTCGCTGTAGACTCTCGGAATGAGATCCTTGTAAGATCTTCTCGTGCGAAAATTGGCAAAAAAGCTACGAAAACGAGTAACTTGACACGTCAAGATTCAAAAACATAGCTCCCTGTATAAATTGCCTTAACTCTTTATTAATATTATTTTTTAACACATCACACGTGTATATTATGCATTTATAATGCGCGACTGATACCACGATAAGACGCGGACTATGGCATATCAATATTTTAACATGCAATAAGATACGTTTAATTCACCAATACGAAATTATTTATTATTTCATAATTCAGCAATTTGCCTTTTCGAGTCTTTCGACTTGACAGGAAATCCTCACGTTGCGACTAAACAAGAATTTATTAAAAATCCAAAGACACGTGAAGGCAACTAACCTTGGTAAATATTTTCCATATAATATTAGCAAGTATAATCAAATCGTAAAAACGTATCAAAGTTCGTTGAGAGTCACTAATAATTTCTTCGCAAACCGATTCAAGCAAAATTAACTGAATTGTTGTTTTTAGCAGCGAATCTTCAAAATCCCTTTACCCAAGAATAATTTGTTTTTGTTTTTATGTCTACGACCAACAACAAGTACCTTGCAGTATTGATCTAGCAATTTATAGCTGGAGTCCCATCTTGTAAAAAATGAATCCACTTTGACTGTACCCTCATAAATTTCCTATAGAGAATTATCTTGAGCTTCCATTCGCTGGACGCGTCAGTCTCGCAGCAACGCGGCAAGTAACGTGTTAAATCATACGACATGTTCGCGTGGGTCGTGGAAATCCAGCGAGCAAGTAATTACAGTTTGATCAAGGATTTCCGGTATCGCCTAATAAAGAGCCTAGCCGAACGTCTCCGTAAAGTATTGAAGAAGATAAGCTCGTTTGAGAATAAAAATCCCTTTGGCATTGAAATAAAAAGAATCAGCACTCGGTAGTCGATCGCTTCGGCCAAAGAAATCGTGTGAACATTCTCTCTACGTCCAACGACGAAATTCGCAAAACCAAGCCAAGACAGTGTGTCCCAGGAGGGACGTGGGTAATCGAATGATTTTGTGCAGTCATGAAAAATAAATCTGTTCGATTCGATTCCGCCAGGTAATTCGAGGAATCTGACAGGCGTCCTCAAACTCGGCCGAGCAGCCAATCAGCTTTCAGATTTGAAAGATATTTCTCCTTCTCTCTGCCCCTCGTCCTATTTGCCGCATTTCGTGCGAACGTTAGAGATTCGTTATCGCTGATACTTCATTGAAGAAGTCATTCGGCTGTAATAAACTGGATCGACCTTCGCCACGGTCGAACACCAACGACTACGGTACACAGAAACGAAATCGTGAGTCTCGTTATTCGAGTAACCAGGAAAGGAGAGGCTAAAGGTTCGAGCATGACAATTTTCTCAGTCATTGATAATCAGTGGGTAGTAAATGAGCCAAACGAGTCGCTTGTGGGAAATTGCGGGTCGCAAAGTCAAGCATGAGGGCGCGAGCTGGGCCATTGGGCAATAAATCTTACGACTTTGGTCTGTCACGCGTTCGATGCTGTTTTGAGAGGTCGGAAACAGTGTCACACGTGACTTTGCGCGCAATGTTTGCTACTAACGTATCCAGGGACCGGTATAAGTGGGTCTCGCTCGAGCCAATCGGTTCTCTCGCTTCCACCAACACCTCAGCAAACGGCAAGGACGTTGTGCCTATGCAGGAGCCAAAGCCAGACGCTCTTATGAGCAGAGTGCGAGCGCGTGAGAGAGACCCTCTCGTACGCGCTACCGAAATTTACAGGATTAAGAACGAGTGAGATGATCTTGTAGGGAAACGTCCCTAGGAGCGAGGGAGACGCTCTTAATACCGGAACTCCACCGACTCTTGACAGAAATGGCGTCCCAGGGGAAAAGACACCCCCGTTTCTGACCACCTCGTTGCTCTTCTGTCCCTGACTTTTCTCTGGGACGCCATTAATGTCACTCAGAGTATATCTGCATATAGTAGCGGCCATCCTGAACAAATACGGGCTAGTTCTCATTCAGTGATCATCGATTACACGCTTTCGTAGACTTAAATCGACAGGATGCTATGTCATTGGTCGTTTCGAAAACATTCCGTTGGAGCCAGCCAATAGGGAGCCTTTGCGTTAACAGGCTCGGCACTAGCCTAGCCGGATAACTGGAAAGCATCAATTGTCAGTCGTCTAGAGAAACCTTCCTAGCATGTAGTCCAGTTCGTATGCGTGGTGGGGGTTGTGGACGAGCCAAGTTCATTCTGCACGCCGCGACTCAGAACGTCGCGGCGTCTTAACGTGCGCGGTTCACTTGAGGTGACGCCTTTAACCGGTAGTAAAGTTTTTTTTTGTTAGCTTGAACGATGCAATTGTGGTTTGGTAGTGTCGCGATACTGGCACGTGTAATTGCTGTCCGTGAGAATACCTAGGTCGTAAAACGAATATGTTTCTTCTTCGTTTTAATGAAGTACCTCAGGAGAGAAGGATACAGTGATGGTTTCGTAAGGATCTTTTAGTTTGTGAACCGAGTGGTGTTAATGTTTTGAAAAAGGTTAAAGCAACGCCTTTACTGTCTCGTTAAACGAAGTCTTCATCCAAGTGAATGCTCGCGTGTGCTTCGTTCGTTGACAATCGATTTTGTTTCCGATTTACGTTTTGGCAGGCGGTCCGTTTTAATTTAGTGAAAAAGTGGAATTGTGCAAATCCTGTGAAATGATCGAATCACGTGAACGCGTCACGCATCCGCGAATTTCTTGTCTACGAAACGTCCGGCAGACTGAACGTTGCGAAAATCAAATTGCGAATAGAAAATTGAAGCGACTCGTTGACGTTTCTAACTTCGAATAACGTTTCTTTGTCCCTGAAACTGCATGTGAAAAAAAATGCAATAAACTTCCGATCGAAATTCATTTCGAAGCATCTACCATGGCATTACGGAGCTCAACATATCAACCACTTGTTGCTGTTGGATATTAAAACTCGGGTATGTACGTACTTCGGATACATCAATCTATCAAAGTTTAATATCAAACAAATCCCCTAGGAGGATTAAGAGGGATATTTAAAAAGTTATGCAACAGTCATTTAACAAATACAATTAGACATAACCTGTATCGTACCGGTTTCGTTAATTTTCAGATTCAAAGAGAAACAACTTCGTCAGTAATTTTGTTGATCTTATGCGACTGAATCGATCGGATAGGATAAATTAATTTTTTTCACTAAAAATCGAAAGGCGATCATCAATATGGCCAATCGATACGTTCGTTAAAAGTGATCCTCATTAATTAAGCGGTTTCCCGTAGCTTCGAGATTAAATTAAAGTGCCTTCACTGTCCTCTCGTGCATCTGTTCTTGCACAATAAAGCCAGTAAGCAAAATTGAATGTGAAAAATGTCTTTTCAAAATTCCTTGTTATGCAGCGTGTCATGAAATTTGGTAATATTATTTATGGTTCGCGATCGAGCGGAATTTTTATCGTAGTAAATGAAGATCGTCGCGGTGACGCAGTAATTTAATTCTTCGTGTCCTGTAAAAACTACTGGACTTACCTGTTTCCGAATCACGAATGGAATTTGACCATGATTTATAAACTCGAGAGGGGAACGAAAAGAAAAAGAAAAGTGAGAAGAGAGAGATTTTTTAATATTTTTATACTTTCGGCAGAACAAGAGACGTTGGCATTATTATGATTGGACCTGTAATTATACCTGTTTGTCATTCTTTGTAGTTGATTTTAATGAGACTTTTTAATTGACCTTATATTTTGTCTTTTCGTGCATATTGTTACCGAAGTTCCACACTATTTATAATTTATGACTATTAACATGTGGCGAGGCGATCCACTTATTATTTGTAGTTTCTTTTAGTTAGAAGTATGCCTTTAAAGGATGGCGTCGCGCTTGATTTTCATTGCTCCCATAACGAACTGGCTTGTTTTAAATTATCAATATATGCTATACATATATGCACTTCATATGCCAATTGAATGGTCGTTCAATTGAAACACGTCGGATCAATATAATTGACAATAATAAATGAAGTCACGGTGGAACGAAAAGGGGCGGGATGATCATAATTAAAATGTCACGAAATTAATTCCGCCGATTAAGGATCGCACGGGATAAAATGAAGGATTCTTTATTTATTTTTTTTTGTTTTCGTGGACAAACAATGCTTTCGAAGGTCCCAATAAAATGTCGAAAATTGACTTTTGATATTTTCAGCGAGGAAAACTTATCGCTTAGGAAATCGACATGATTCAAAAATATTTAAAAAAAATTTGAAAATCTCCGTATACGTCATCTACGAAACACTGACAGTTGACTTTTTTGAAAATGATGCGGTAAAATGATCCTTTGAATGATCGAATCGTCAAGTGACGGCAGTGACGGACGACATAAGATTTGACCGGTAAACCGAATAAAGCGACTTCACAGGTATATAAAAATAACAAGCGGGTCAGTTTACATGATGAAATCGTAAATCTCTCGAGTATATCTCACCGCATAAATTTACAATGATTTATGAAATTCCGCGTCGTGTATCCGTGATATCTCGATTCTAGTCATCAGGGTGAAAATAAAAAGAAGAGTTAATAATCCTAATATCCCCATTACAGTTCCGTGTCCCAGAGGCGTTAAGAGAGACGTAAAATCATTCACCGGTAGAGAATTGCACAATATCTCACGTGTAAAGACGAAATAGTAGTGAAGGGGGAAAAAAAAAAAGAAGTAAATCCTCAGCGATAAGATTCAGTCGTATTAGATTTTCTAATCGTCTCATGAAAATCTATGTATCTGGTTTCTAAATCGATACCCACTGACCGGAAGTGTTGGAACGCCATGGGAAGGACAATGATGGAAGCAGCCAGCTGTCGGACTGGGTATCCCCGGTCCGGTCAACAGGCTGGATAAATTAAAATTTATAATTCCCAGAGAAATCGCGCTAACAGATTTCAGAACACGTAAAGTATGTAAAACCGTAAGACCGGCTTGTAATAATAATAACAATAAAGAATGAAAATTGAGTCTAGTCAAACGTGACAGCAGACTCCGAATCTCGTATAATTATAAAAAAAAATTATACATACGTCGCTCTAAAGTAACAACGCACACTCAAAACATACTTGAAATCCTTAAACCCCAGTGCACATGAAAAAGATCGCTGAACCGGTCTTTTACCCGTGCTCTCTCAAGACGGCGTTTCTCTTTGAAGATCTTGTCACGAATCCACAGATACGCTAAACCATTATATTTTTTAATTGCAGCCCAGGATCGAGCATCAGGGTGGGTTATATCGGGTGTCGCCGAGATACAGAAACCCCAGGACACTTGAAACAAGTCGATCCCACTCAGCGATATGGGACCCCTTGCCGAGGAAAAAGAAAAGTCGTCGTTCTTCAGAGTAAAATGAATGTCAGTGTCTGTCGAACGGCGAAGAAGCGAGCATCGAGTAAACGAAGAAAAGAATAAACGCCGAGACAAAGGTTAGAGAAATGAGAAGAAGCAGACTCCAAGAAAGACTGAACTTTGAGGCAATGAAGCTGATACCGTCTCACTTGATGAACGGCAACCAGAATCAAAACAAGTCGCTGGAGATGCTGCCAAACTGTGACAGTCCGACCAACGAGAGCCAATGGAAGAATCTAACGGACTTGGGAATCCTGAACGCGACCTGCCTGGAACACGCGCCCGAACTGACCAGAAGCTCCTACGTGAAGTCCATAATACTAGCGTCGATGGCGTCGCTGAGCCTGATAGCTAACGTGGCGACGATCTACTCGATAAGGCGAAACCGCCGTAAGAGACAAAGCTGCTCGGCTATTTACACATTGATTTTGCACTTGTCGATCGCCGATCTCCTCGTTACCATATTTTGCATCGGAGGCGAAGCCGTCTGGAGCTACAGCGTCGCCTGGCTCTGGGGAAACGTCGCCTGCAAGCTCTTCAAATTCCTTCAGGTCTGGAGCCTCTACCTCAGCACCTTCATCCTGGTCCTGATTGGCGTCGACCGATTTGTCGCTGTTCGTTATCCGATGAAGAGTCTCAACACCGCCCAGAGATGCAATCGGCTTGTGCTGTTCATGTGGATTCTTTCGTTCGTCCTTAGCATTCCTCAGGTAAGGCACCTTTTTGTTTCTTTTTTTCTTCTTTCTCTTTCATCTTTCTCCATACGTTTCTGCGCGACAGGTACCGTTCGATTTTATCGACAGTGAAACGAATCGCTCGCTGATCACTTCGAATATGTCAAATTGAAGACGTTCGATATATACCAAGATGCGTCCAAGCATGAATAAAAGATTATGGCAACGTTCATTCATGATCTTTCTTCGTTTACTTGCTCTGTGTGCCTTTTAACGGTACTTTTACTTATAGGTATAGCGTACAGGCACACTAGATCCTGTACTTGGGTTTACAGTCACGCGTACCTTGATACATTATTGATATCTTATCGATCACCCTGGATACAATGACAATCGTCGTTCAAAGTGTGTAAAGTTAATTGTGTGTTTATTTAAATTTTAAAAGGTAACCTTTGTCCGTGCATGGCTATTAAGATCCATCAGTTTTGATATTTATTTTTATTTTTTTTTTCCTTCATAGAAAATCGCATGTCCCTCGTGCCGGAAGTCGCGACCCTGATGCATCGACCCGGTCGACTTAATTTTCAAGCGGATTTTTTTAGTGGGTGCCAATGAATACTTTTTCGTATACTGTCGATCTCTCGTATCGATCATCCGGAAGGCGGGTAATTTGATTGATGAGATTTCAGTTTAATGAACTGTAGAATAAGTTCCATTATCGTAGTCAAGATTATGGTACATGAGCGATAGGACGTAATTGATCTAAATTAAGTCCCAATTAAAATTAATGCAAGGGGATTCGTTTTGAAAATGAAAATTTTTTCTTTGCAATTTCTTTTCATCTCGAACGTAAGCGACGTGAAGGTCTTTCTTTCTTAGGAAGCAATTCGTAAGATTTCTTGTATCTGTGGCTGAAGATGCTCAGTCATTTCTCTGTAGGCCATAAGACTTCTTTTAACGTCCTACAAATCTTCATGGAATTGGTTTTTCGTTTTGTATCGTCGTTATCGTTCGATTTATTTTTCTCTTTCCTTATGCGCCGGATATATATACTTTTTAGTCCCTTTCCGGCAAGCCGTCTACGAGCCCATACTCCGTGCATTTCAGTATTTCAGGAATCCTATATATTTCATCTATTTATTCTGTATCGTGACATCTCGAATGTTTTTTTTTTAACAAGGTAGCAGTGAAAAAGCATCGGAATTCAATGCGTCTCGAAACTTGATAATAACGAAGTCGTAGCGACGCATGGAAAAAAAAAAGCGAATGAAGAAATTTGAAGGCCATGTATCGATTTCCTGTCTCGCGATAAATTCAATCTTATCTTGTCATCGACGAAGCGCAATATATTTAATAAGCTGTAAGATGATCACTATCTCCATTGAGTATTGAATTACATTATTTTGGTCCACTGCCAGTTGGAGGCTGTTTTTTGAAAATTATTTTTATTCCGTTCAAGAGAAATATCTCTGCTTCATTTACGTGGAATGCAGAAATTGTATATCTATCGAGAAGATCGTATGGGCTCTCGCAAGCAGAATTTTGAGTGGATTTTATTGAAAAATCGAAGAATAAAAAAGAATATACGCAAGACTTAAAATAAATTGCTGAACGTCGAAGATCCGGATTCTTGCTAATTGCAAGATAGTCCTTGAAATTTATATAAAAATTTCACGAAGTGTCAATGGATTCGTTTGCATAGCGCCTAACTATTTTATTTCGTCATTAACTTTCAATGCAAAAAGTCCAAATGGTTTTATGGTTTTCGTAAATGTCGTTTGCGACATTTAAAAAATTCATGTCTTCGTTCTTTCCGATCAAAACGCGCCGTAACCATGAATACGTCGCGTTTACTTTTATTATTAAATATTACTTTTTTTTTCCCCCCGCAGAACAGGTATAATATGCGTAAAACCAGTTCGGCCATTTTTTTTTCAAAGTCTTTTACCATCATGACTTCTCCCTTGGATTTTATGTTCACCATATTTTTACAAATATTTCAATTTTTTTTTTTTGCAAAAAGCGGCTCACGATTTCTCGGCATCTGATTGAGCGGAAGTGCGACTTGTGGTTCAGGGTCGTGATTTCCATTGCAAGTGACATTCGCCTACTTACGTACACGGACTCTGACTCACAATCAGTCATACATACATACGCATTTTGACACACAATCTTTCATCGATAAGAAATCTTCACTCTATTTCGAATTTTAATTTCCAAGCCAACAATTTATTGATCTTAGAGCAATGAAAGCCAAATTTAAAAGTATCTAATGACTGTTGAAAAATATTCTTTAGGGTTTCAAGGAGGCTGAATCTGGCTCAAAAAATATTTACCCAATTAATTGGAGATCGATATATATATATATATATCCATATCTACTTCAGAATACCAATCAATACATTTCGAGAATCAATAGCCCCTCCAAATTGAAGTAATTTGTCCATACGGTACAATATGGTAAAAATCTTCTGAATAGCCTCAATGAGGATACCTGACGATATAAACATTTTCATAATTTCCAAAATTCTAGATCCGTAGCTCCCGCAGCGTTCGTTCTTTTGAGTTTGCATGAGTTTCGAGAGAGTCACAAAAAAAATCCCCAAAAATACGCAATTGAATTACGCGGATTAGCGATTTTTATTTTTATCCCTACTTAGCCACGAGTCTCAAATAACGGCCGATCAATCAATCAATTTCGTACAATAAATAAGGCTCCGTTTGATTTAGCACTTTGACAAGGCAAATATCCAAAAAGTTACGTATCTCAGTGACCGCAATGAAATTTTTTTTCACCATCAATTCCAACCTGCCGATACCGCATGGTCCATGAAAAAAAAAAAAAAAAAGAAAAAACCGCTGACAACCGACCGAGTTTAAAACTAGCGAATTCGCGTCCCTCAGAGGTCCGTTCCATAAATCTGAAAACCCACAACGTTCGCTACATGGCGAAACGGGTAAGGTCGTTCAGCATGACTGAAAAGACCTGTAAAGTATTTCATAAAGAGACTTCAAGAGGAATGCTACCAACGTTCATCATCCCTCTTCTCCCTCCCCTCCACTCATCATCTTCACACTTTCCCTGCCACGCCCTCCCTTCTACCGGCTGATTATTTTTAACCCGACGCCTCGTGATTTAGAGATCACTTCAAGATATTACTCGAAGATTCACGTTACGTGACAAGGGGAACGCCACCTTCGCGTTTTAGTCGACGACTGATAACGTCCTTATCAAAATTTGGCTACGGCGGGTCCTCGAATTCAGCGTGGATATTTTGTTTAATTATTTCAGACAGAAATTGGCACCTAGTCGCTGAATCCGATCATCAGCTATTACTCAATGGTACCGACAAGGACTGATGACGATGAGAGTCAACGATTATTGTCCCACGTCACATATAACCTGGGTCCTCATATGGAGTCTCTGTCATGTGCACCAGCCCTGAAGTCTGCGCTCTCTACCTAACAGGTGGCCTAGTGGCTCGATACGCCTCCTGTTTACAAAGCAAAGCTCCCTTGTCTCTGATCTGTAGTGACAGTCGATTTGGAAAGACAGAAAACACTTGGTCGTGTGTGGTCGTTACAGGGAATCCCCGACGTATCGCGATGAGCTTCGTGTTCATGGGGATCTGACAGCGGGGGCCACCCTTGAAGACAATGGTCCAGCGAATGGGGCGAAAGGGTGAAAAATAGCCTGGAACAACCGCTCGGGTTGAAAACATTTTATCAGGCTGAGATTCCTTCTCTGGATCATCGATCAGGCAGGTCAATCGAATTGACACGTGGATATGTGATAAAAGCTCATGAGCTTGCAGGAGGGATACGTCAACCTAGACAATTTTCGAGGGTAGGGTTGGCGATGTAGGTTTTGAATTTTTGGCCTGGAATACGAAGGAAGTAAAAGGGGGGCGGGGGAGAAGGAGTGGACGGAAAATAAAAAAAAATTTGAAAGTGCCCGGTAAAACTTGCAAGATTGGAATATTGAAATCTGCTAGTCTAGTTCGAAACTGTTCGATTGAATTTGTAATGGCTTCTATTTCGATTCTATGTAAAGAAAAAAGAAAAAAAAGTTTGCACTTCTGCAACGACAGCACGCATCGAGTACGTGGGCTGCGTATCTACTTTGCGTATAAAATTTTCGAAACTTGCTGATCGAAGCGTTATATACGATCCGGGGAATCCCCGGGAATCCGGTAGAACGTTTTTTATTTTCAACCGTGTGATTTATACGAATCGATAATGTTTACCAAAAGTCATCAAGACCCGCACTCTGAAAGTTCAGGCAGGTCAGGAATCACGTGCCGATGAAAAAAAGGCCTGACACCGTCGGCGAGATGCTTTCAAGTTTCGGGAGATGAAAAATTGACGAATGGACCATCCATCTGCTGGTGCGTCAAAAGTAATCGGCTGCTGAATATAGGAGTGTTTTCTACATCTTCCCACGTCATCGTTACTACGATCGTCTTGTGAGAATTCACCTTTAGCATATCGTGCCAAAGCAAGAACGGAACCTGATCAGTCAAGGAAGCTTGCAATTGCGAAACTGATACTGACACTAATCATCATGCGTGGGAAATTGATACTGATACTAATCATCATGCGTGGGAAGAGGCTTCAGTCGGAGTCGAAAGGAGGAAGCCCGATGTCGGAAATTGCGAGGCGGCAGCGCTTGACGGGAAAGAAAAAAAAAAAATCGAAAAGTAAAGTCTCGACTGAGAAATTGTCATTCGGAAAAAGGTTAAAGAGAGAAAAATGAAGATAATGCTAAGATTGACTTTTTTTGTCAATCGTCAATTTTTTTTTTACCGGTTCTCATCAAGACCAATATCTCCATGTTATGCTTAATGATCTTGTACGTTCTCTTTTCCTTTTATAATACCGAAAACCATATAATTTCGTGAAATGAAGCACCCTTCTTTTCTTCCACGTGCAATCGAGATTCTGAAACTTTTTTTTCTCCCTATATATTTTTTTTGCACAGTCCTGCCATCCTTTCGGTACACTTTTTTAAGGGACTCTGCGCTCTCAATTTTGACATCTTATTCTTCATTTGTTACACCTGCATCGCCATTCTGAAAGCATCTGACTCTTCGAGAGATCCGAGTATCAAAAGGGTCAAATTAAAAAAATACTATAGAAAGCCGTACTAAAAAAAAAAAAGGGAACCGATTCCACGTTACCTTGTTATCCTGTTACGATGAAGGATCGACAGATAGGAGTATGGATTGATAATTAAAAGGACAATAAAGATAAAGAATAACGAACGTCGATTTGGCTCTCGATAAAATGATTTCTTTTATTTTTATATCGAACTATACAAAACGTATATACGTGTATCTGATAACCTTTGGGAATTTCAGTGTTTTTTTTTCTTTCTTTCATTTCTCACCTTTTTCTCTTTTGACTTGCCTCGCTTGGAAAGTCATCGAAGATTTATCTCTTACGGCTGCTCAGCTTTCTCGTATTTTCCACAGCATTGGAAATCCCATATGAATATCCTCATAAGGTGGTCATTACTAAAAGCTTCACCACTCGTCGCGCTTTACTCGTGCGCCAGAAGCCACAGGGGTGTCCATGTCGAGTGAAAGAAAGGAGACAAGAAGATAAATAGAAAAATTTATAAACTTTATATTTTTCAAGACGTCAAACTTTCGTGGATTATCTGGATAAAGCTCCTGCCGAGAGTCCAGCCGAGTCGAGCTTCGACTTTAAGATAAATTCTAGTGCCAAAAATAGCTGACGTCTACACCGGTACCCAGGTTCGCGGGGATAAGATTTTTTACGTTATCGACGATTTTTGGAATTTGCAATTAGTTTGTCTCAACGAAGCTTACGTGAGTAACATCCCTTATCGACTTTAGATATCTTATATTCATTTTACCAGGGACCTTGTGGAATTGGCTGTGAAGTCTGTCCAGGATCCTGTAACCGTGATGCATCCAGAACTAATCCTGTTTAAGTGGAATTGCGCCAGCATTCTTGCGTAAAAGAGTCCGATAAGTCATCGATCATCCCTCTTGCTTTAGGGTTCGCACCTGGACCCTCCTAGCACTTCTGAGGTTGCTCCTGGACATGTGGGGAGACGCTCGGCTCTTGAGAAGGCGAGAGAAGCTCGGGAGAAAAAGAGATAAAAAGACAGATTCTTATCGTATTTTTATACGATCATCTTAAACGGAAGCAGAGGCTATTGATAAGTGCTGAGGTTGCAGACTGAAATCGGCCATTGGGTACAGACGAATTTACGATCTACATATTATCAATGAGTTTATTGATATATGGCATTCGTTCATTTCAAAAGTAACATGACAAAATTATTAATACAATTTTCGACAGTTTTCGCACGAGGATTATTCAAGGCGCCTCCTCAATGATATGGACGGTTGTTATTCTCTGCCGAGACAAGAATAAAAAAAAAAGTCACGTGACCCAGGATGAAGATTCTACAACGAAAGACCGGATATTTATTTCTCTCTCTTTTTTTTTTTTAATACAACCAGTGTAAAACCCGACTATTGTATTCCTAATAAGTTGACACTGGGTCAAGCGGCAATCTTAAAATTCTTGAATGCCAATTACAGGTCTTTCCTGACCGAGCGTTGATTATAGTCGGCGATCATTTACGGTCTGGCTTTCTGAAAAAAAAAAGAAGGAAAAATATTATTAAAGGAAACAATAAAGCAAGATGAGCCACGACGAGCGATAAATAATTCTTAGCGTGGATAAGTAGGAACTAAGATTAGCGTGGTGCGGAGTATAATCAGGACGGACTGTAATTCTTGATCCAGCTAAGAATTGATCTTTGCCGAAGAGAGAATTAGCATAAAAGTGGATAACGAGGAGCTTGCCAAATGAGCTCATTAATGTCCACCTCGTGAAGGGCAATTAAAATTAAGCCTCGGCGATAAGTAAAAAAATTTCAGGTTCCCATATCACTTTGATGCCATAAGTATAGAATTGTTCAAACAAAGAAATTTCTTCGTCGTTTGGATAGAGGAAATGGAAACCTAACGCCAAGAGAAATATCTTGAGGAAACTTTTCGAGAAGTCGCTGTCATAATTTTTATCAAGCCATCGGACCTCATCAGGGATTCCATTACTCTGAATGTGGATTACAGGCGTTTATGCTACCGAGGAGTGAAATAAAACAACTGCGGCGTTGCGCCGCTTTACTCGCAACAGAGATTCGTTAGTGCGAGTTCAGCCTGATAAGATCGTCATAATCTGCCGAACAAAGGAAAACTGTAAAGAAAGAAGGACAAAGAGAAAAAGAAACGTCTAAGGGGGAACCCGATTGGTTCGTTTTCATATTTTCATGGAATTCGACAAGATCGTCTCATTTATCGAACAGCTGAATTTTATTATCCAAATAAGTAAACCAAATCGCTGAGCGAAATAAGCACCAGAACGCAAGCACAATAGCGCACAATCCTTAGTCGATTGCTCAGAAACGAAATAAGAAACCAATTATTCTGAAGTATCGATCAGTCCACGGTTCCAATACCCAAAGATCAGTTCGATACTTAATTTGTGTCCACAATGATACTCGTGCAGGATACTTGGGGTAAGAACTCGATGAAACGTCTCGCGAAAGTTATCAAGGACCAAGAAGAGTTGGGAGGTCTAAGGCGGATTTTGAGGGATGTTATCGTAACTTTACCAGGAAACCGCATTGGCGCCACCGTCGAACGGGCCAAAATATAATCTCTCTTCTTTCTTAAA
>JARPRH010005505.1:0-15075 GCA_031763665.1 Calameuta haemorrhoidalis
CGTATACTAATCGTATTGAACGTGGTGGCAATCAATTCAGGACCCTCAATTCCTATAGTGAATGTATCAATAACTTTTTCTCATGTATAGCGGTTAATAAGATATTTCGTTCCAAACACAGGTATAAGAGTTGACTCAAGTAAAGAGTCTCGGCGGGCCCGTGCCCCGTACGGCGGGTTGCCTGTACTTGGCGCGAGACTCGACCGAGTCTCTTGATAACTTTTTCTTACACATAGCCGTTCATAAGATATTTGAGTCGAAACACAGGTACAAGAGATGCTTCGAGTAGAGTCTCGGCGTACGGAGGGTTGCCTGTACTTGACGCGAGAATTGACCGAGTCTCTTGATACAATAAGCCTTGGTATGACACTGATTGCAAGATAAATAAGAATGAATTACAACTGAATCTAATGCAATGGAACAATCCCAATTATGATAATGAAGCTTTTAAGAATTATACAAATGATTAGCGTAGAAACACAAAAAACTATAATTAAGCTTAAAAAAGAAGAATATAAAGATTTTCTTGTAGTCATAATGTCAAGGGCTAATAATTTGAATTCTTTTGGACCCATATTTGATAGATTTAAAGCAAAACTGGGGCACGTCTTTCAAATTGATACTAACTCTCGGTAGACATACTCATTTTTTATCCATAGAGTCGCAGTTTACAAACTAAGAGTTCTCAAAATAAATATCTTGTATAATTACATAGATATATATGATACTACCGATAAACAAATCAAAAAGAGTCTTTATTTTCATATCACAACTTAAAAGGAGTAAACTGTTGATGAATTCCGACGCTACAATAGCACGGATAATATTGAGTATTTTACTGCACTGCAAATTCAAGTGTGTAGAGAAATGAGTTATTCCCTATCCTTTTACGCGCTTAGAAGTGTGTTCTTTTTATGTTTTACTACGTGGAAATAACACACATTTGCGTACAAGGGTGTAAAAAGTGACTACGATAGAAAAGATAGGGAATAACACACTTTGTTACATACTTGGATTTGCAATATAAAGCAAATTGACGACATTCAACTATTTTAAACTTGTAAAGATCTTTACTTAAGCATTCTACTACGCCATGAATGTCTCTCATTTTTTTATCATGATTATTTTGTATTTTATGACGATTTTTTATCTATTTTAAAATATACGGAGCTTCCTTGTGTGGACTTTGAAAGTCTTAAAACAGGTATTTGAATTTAAAAAATTCTCTTATATCAAGAGTCGTTAGTAACTCAATAATTTGCGAGGATTTCAAATTTATGATTGTAATTGTAGGACTTTTTTCCATTTTTATTTAATATTAATATGAAAAATGGACATCTACTGAATCCACTATTTGCATGTTGATATTATTTTGTAAGTCATTTACTGACTCTTGATGGATATAAGATCAAGCGAAAATACGTAAGAACAAACTTCTAAACACAATGTAACACACAATGAGCATTTTGAAATGTAAGATTCAATCACTACGTTTGTTTAATTTACATATGAAATAATGATTACCAGTAATTTTTTAAGAAATTTGTATGATGATTATGTATTTTTTAGATTGCTGATTTTGAGTTAAAAATGCTTTTTATTTTTCAGTTTTGTAGAACTAAATATGAACTGTTTCGATAAACACAACTTCGGCGATACATAGATTAATTATTACGTGCCGAATTGCTCGCAAGAAAATATTGTATAGTTCATTTAGTATTTGTACAAACAATTATTGTTAGTAGTTACTTACCTTAAATTGTAACTTTTTATTTCTACGAATGAATATTGTCATGCATTACAATTAAATGTAGCGTTTCAAAAGTAAATTAAAATCTGAGACTTGAAGTTACATAGACATTCTCCCTATGAGAATGTCCAATTTGTCACCAGACCAATTAGAGAATTGGTTAATAGTTGCGCGGTAATCATGAAGGCTTTCACCAGGAACTATGAAACAGTAGAGTGAAAACATGCTGAAGGCAATAAGATATTTCGTAATGGTCGTCAAGTAAGAATGTTAGACTTTTAAACAGACCTCTGAATCGACCTTACGACCTTTGCCGCCAAATATATTTTGTAAAGATGACATATGAAAGTTCGATGACCAGTGTCCAAATATGATGGATTAGATGCATGACGACAAGGATGCTTGACAGCCACATTCCGAGTTCTTTCATCGCAGCTGGAAATACTGAATTTTTCTTTTAAAAAATATCAATGTTCACTTCTTGAATTTCAGGGAACGAATTTCTTTTTTCTTTCTATTTCAGCGTATGATGATATAATACACCTTAAGATATTCAAATCTAAATTATAAATTTATAAAATTGTTTTCACCATTATTTAATATGACCTCTTATCTTCCATTTTTGCATCGAATGAAGATATTGCAGCAAATTTTTTTGTTGGGAATTTCTACAGTCTGGGAATTTTATTAGTCCTTATGCAGTCATAGCAAAAACCAAAGCTGTACATACATATGTATAGAGTTATTCAGTAGAAACGCACCGCCGCTGATTCTGCCATAGAAATCAAATGGAAGGGCTAACTTCAGGTGGTGCGTTTCTACTGAATAACCTTGTATGTAGAAGAGCCATTCGGTAACACATGTTTTGTTCCGCGTTCATAAATTTAATATGTATTATATATTTACAAAACCCGATATTTAATAATATTTGTAAGTTTTACGTTATACATGCATTTTAATATTCAATAATTAAGTTCACAATATTTGGTGAATGGCTATTAACGAATATATACATTTTTTGAAACGCTACACATTTGGAAATAGAAATTCATTAAGATAATACAGCCTTACTAATGTATCGTATTATACACGAATTCTGTTTTTTTTTTTTAGACAAATTATCATAGTACATAAATTAAGAGCAGACATATATTCTACACGTAAATATCTTACACCTGCATGTTCTGCATGTCTTAAACGCTATTGGGTTGGCAAATAAGTTCGTTCAGTTTTTGAGAACGAACACCGAAAAATAAACCGAACGAACTTATTTGCCAACCCAATACTTGTACTTATCCTATACGGCTACGGTGTGTAGAATAATACGTAAAGGAGTTTAAGCCTGTAGGATATTGACGTGTAGGATATGTTTTCCCTAATTTAATAACCAAAAAAAATTAATGAACTAAGCCTACGACCTTCGAGCCAACACAGAAGTCTACGTATGTAGGATACACGTACGTCAGACCACAAATTATTTACACTCAGAAAAAATAAGCATTGACGCAAAAACTATACGAATTTTAATTTTTATTCACGCTATCTTACGATATTTAGTTATTGATTATCTACTAACATAGTTATTTAGCTATTTATTACCATTGTTCATTCAGTTTCTATAAACTCATTTGAAAATGCAAATTATTTAAATTTCATAGCCACGTAAAATTCCTTCCACATCGATTGACGTCATAAACTCGACAATTGTACCTCAGTCAATAATAAAAATGTCAATACCAGGTATTAAATATTTTCATTTAACATGTAGCACGTTCCATCATAATCGTTTCTCGAAAGACAAAGAGAAAAATATTTTATTCGAATCAATATCCTTACCACAGTAATAAATACTAATATCTGCTAATTCAATGTGTCAAGGAGTCTCATTTGTCACTCACATAAGAACAATGATTAAGATATTTTTCAAAACCGAAATATTGTATTTACTCAAAGCATTATATTTATTTAATTTAAATATGTTAAAAATACACTGATCATATTTTGTACTGTCTGATAAATAACAATGGACCCAACTTATTTCTACTAAGTATAATATTTTGCAGAATCCTGTAACTTGCTAATACTGAGAACGTGGTCCCATCTTTATTTAGCAATTGCGAAACAAAACCCTAAACAACTTCAAGGCGTTCGTAAAGTACACAAGTTAAAGGAAAGATGAATTGTGAGCGCGTAGTAAATATGAGACACTATGTATGTGAAATTTGTCGAATAAAACGGTATAATATTCACAGCATCAGAAATTATGAAAACATACCGTTAAGTGTCCTCGAATCTGGTGATAATGAAATGGATGTCGGACATGACTTCTAATTTATTTAACGGTTCAAATAAAAGTGGTATATAAAAGAAAAATTAAAAATTTAAAAAAGTATATCCGATAGAAGTATGTATAAAATACATATATACGAAATGTGAAAATTGATTATTACATTGATAATATTATACTATAAGATTATGATTGTTTCCTTACCACATTGGACATATGTAATGTTATAGTAAAATTTGGTGTTTTGGTGGATGCGACTATGAAAATCTTCAATGTGATTGTAAATTAATAAAATTGTTTATATTTAAAAATAAATTTTACTAAATCTTGTCTAATTAGGAAGTTGTAATTTTTATAAAATTCAAGCATGACTGGTAAAGGCTTTACACACGAGATGCAAGTGTACCGATCTATCCAAAAGTTTCGAAAAAAAACAGGATTCGGTAAAAATTTAAAATCTTAATTTAAATCTCGTAAAAAACTTGTATCAGTTTTTTTACAGCATATAAAAATAGCTTTTGCTTCTTAAAGGAGGTGTTTCGATAAGGCCCTTTATCGGCCCCCTAAATTATATTTTTTGAAGTTTATTATAGAGATCGTTCTTATCTATTATATAATGTAAAAAATATAAAGTTTTTAAAAACACCTACTTTCTGTGTTATTTGATAGGGCCTTTATGAAAATAAAAGCTAAACTTGGCTTGTTTTCCAAAAATACTTCATTTCTGTAGTTTTTCCGATATTTATGTAGTGATTTCGTCTAGAGCGCAATCGAGTAACAAAACGATTTTCACATATGCAGTGTACAAATATATAAGTTACTACATGTATATATAAAAATTGTCGTTTTACTACAATATTAAAATAAAAGAAAATTGAGAGGGGCCGATAAAGGATCTTATCGAAACCCCTTCATTGCTTTGAAACTATAGATGCAACTTGTCAATTTTTATGAGTGAATTTACTTAACAAGAAGGATGATCTTCCATAGACGTATCCAAATGAAGGTTTTCTCAAGACCGCCGTCATCATCACAAATATAAGATAATGGTGCTGACCTTGATACTTCTTCATCGATCACTTCAATATGCAAAGTTATACATATAAAAAGAATCCGAAGCTTCATGAACTTTTCTATGTAGCGGATCAGCTAATTGGATAGACCTTGTACCTCACTGTAACATCAGCAAAAACAAAATTTTTTTTCAGAACACGTGTGATGTTGAGTAACTAAATAACATTACTAACCTATTTGTCCTCCGACTTTTCTACACGACAAGGATAAAACATGGAGTAAAAAGGATTAAAAATATTGGCACTTATGAATCTAGTTGCCATAATTAATTAAAATATGCTATTAAAATTTAGTATAATTTCTTAATATAAATATGCCTGCCCAAGCCAATGGTATTGATTATATAGAAATAAATGTGAACATTTAATATTTCCACAACCTTTGAATAATGCATTGTATCGATTAAAAAATAAAAAAAATTTATGGTAGGAATTAAGTAGTATTTGGAAAATTATTAAATGAGCAGTACCAACTGTAGTTTAGTAATACACCAAAATTAATGGAATAAGGTGATGATAATTAAAATTAATTTTCAAAAGAAAAGCATTGAACGAATGAGCGTTTGGTGTGCATAAAGTAATCAGTGAAATTTTCGAAATATGCGTGCCAGAACATACAGCAATATCTTTGTGCACAAATCCGGGGTAAGACGGAGTGACCTCACCGCATATTTAAAGGCAGTACTCCTATGAAGACGTTTAGTTCTATTTAGACGGTCTACCTATTTGAATCACTAAGTTCGCTGTAAATGAGATAAACGTGGCTCTTTAAGTTTTCTCAAAATAAAATATTCTTTCCGTGATTGATCTGTCGCATGTCTTTGGAGTAAGTGAACTCTTGTCTTAAATAAAATTTGATTGATAGTTAGCACGTGTACGAAAAAACATATTTGTTGCACGTCAAAGTTATACAGTGTAAAGTTGGGCAGGGAAACTCATTGATTACAGTTGCAATTAAAATTATCTGTAAGTAGTTCAGACCCAGAGTTCTTTTTTGGAAAACGCTCCTCGGTGAAAGTCAAACTTGATTATATTAATCGTTATCATTAATTTACTAATTATAATTTGTCTACCATTATATCTATGAAACCCTTGACAATTTTTGAAAATATGAAAGTGTGGGAAATTGAAGCTTCAACTGACTCTTGAAACATGGAGGTAATAAAGTATTTGATATTTTTATAACAATGTTTCTACGAAAATATAGGTTTGCGTTTATAAAAGGCTTCAAGTATATTTTTAATCTCTTTATCAGCACATATTCAACCAAAATTTTAGATTACTTATAGCGAAGTATGATACAAATTCGGAATCAAGTAATATCATATATTTGAGATGCATCTTAATCTCAATATGTTATTTATAAATTCAGCGTCACGTTTGTTGTAAACTGAACTCATGTTACAATTGCGTGCGACTTCGCGTGTTCTGAACTTTTTTGCACTTGATCTTGTTTTAATTCCTTTATAAATTATTGCAAATGTAAGGATCGCGTGTACATACAAGCCACAAATTTTCTTCGCAGCACAGGGTGAGCCAGCTTGATTTATACACGGTGGATATAATCTCAACATACGTGCATCTCAGTTCTTAAACAACAGATGAAACAAATTTTTGTAAAATCCAAATTTTTCAAAGTTCAAATTAAACTGTAAATAGTGACGTCCATCGTATAAAGATCATATATGTATAACAATATATAATACATAATATCGCTATCGGAAACCTCGTAATTATTCCATATAGGCCTTATAATCTAACAGTTGTATTTGCTGAATTTAACGTTGAAATGAAACTCTAAAGGAATCGGTAATGTTGATTAGATGTTGCTTCATTCATCGTGCTAAACAAGGGAGATAATTTATCTCATTTATACTCTGCCAAGTATATGATAAATATGTTTAAGTTTACCTTCATAGCACGATACAAAAGAATTTTTACTTAACTTTCACATTCTCCGTACATTTGCATCATGCCGTTTAGTTTGTCAGACTTTTATTCAGATGCTGGCATTGAAATGTACTCGAGGCTGGATTGTGGGTATACCTGTTGCGTTATGGTAGCACATCTTTACTCAAGTTTCCTGCCTAAACGTATTATCTTGCTTTTTTACATTTGAGATATACATATACTGTAGTTGAGAGTTAATATGCTTCGCCCTCTAGTGTACATGCATATATCAAATCGTATCGAAGAAGGACGAGTT
The DNA here is from genome assembly GCA_031763665.1 of Calameuta haemorrhoidalis. Taxonomy (NCBI): domain Eukaryota; kingdom Metazoa; phylum Arthropoda; class Insecta; order Hymenoptera; family Cephidae; genus Calameuta; species Calameuta haemorrhoidalis. The sequence goes on from JARPRH010005505.1 coordinate 7,317, forward strand.
CAATGTTATCTGTTTATTTAAAATTTATATTAGATTTCCTCTAACGTATGCAGCAGCATGCAATAATTTTGCATTCTATCATATATATTGCAATTAATAAGATAAAAGCAATTTAATAAGATAACAGATACTGCAATTAATATTTAATCACATGTTACATGCATTTTTATTATGTGGCCTATAATAAAGCGAAAAAAGGCAACCTGCGCAGAATTTCTGGTTAATAGGTTACTATTCATGCATCAATAAATGTGAATCAAGGTCTAGTGCAAATTTAATAATTCATTTACAACATTTAATTGACTCAGCGATAAGGCAAAAAGTTCTTAAGCTTTCAAGCAGTCCATTACTTCGATATAGACTTACGTCGTGATGTTCAAGTCGGGTGCGTCTGGGATGTTATTCAATTGAACATCAGCATTCATTAAATAAATAAAATAATATTTTACGCATCATCGAAAAAAAATTTTTATCATTTCGAGATTGGACCGTCATAAATTCGTATGATGACCGACGAAGCTTCTAACCGGCGTAAGATCTCTTTAAACTTTCACGTTGTGAAATAATAGCTAAACATCTATGTCAGCCTTTAGGATATTATCCGTCTTTCTCTGTTAAATGCGTGTAGCGCGCAATCTGTCCTTTTGCCGGCAATTGTATAACCCATGCCAAACGATTATATAAGTGTCCGGTTTTGAAAACTTAGACTCTACCGAGCAGCAGACAACTCGTAAATTGTATCAAGTTAATATTTTAATAATTTTATCGACACAAAAGCGGCACGATGTTGTTTGAACGTGACAAAGTCCGAAATACTTTCATCCATGACGCAACTTTTTGTTTGAGTACAAAATATGCACACGCACCGTCGATGCGGCATGATGCATGAAATTTCTACAAATTTATTCCTTTAAATTTACGAATGTCTTTGGACTTACGTAAAATTGCTCGTTCCGCGACATAACTGATTATTAGAATACTTCAAGTATATTTGAAACTTTTTCAAACATGCATACTTAATATCTATGCACGTGAATTAATTTATAAATAACTATTCGCCAATTCATTGACTTTATCGATAAACTATTGAATGGAGAAAAAAATAATTTTTTTTAAATGTCAATCTGATTCTAATTCGAAATTAAGGATTCTTTTGCTGGTTAAAATCTGCCCGGAATAGTTTTGGGGCATTCAAGCTTCATACTTGCACGTAAACCTGCATTATAATACGACACGCGATACTGCTTATTATATTATCTCTTTCCCTTATTGAAGTTAAATTTTTGAATTGTCTTCAACTCATACATACTCGCAGACGTCCAATTACCTTAGTACTTCCTGTTCCGCTTAGTTTAATACAGTGTGTCTAGTACACTTGGAATCCACTAATTGTCCACTTTACTTTCGATTATACTTGCTTTTATGCATATTACATATATTAAAAATGCACGTGGCGTTTCTGATGACGATATCTCTAGGATACGTGAACAGCATGAGAGTAAAGAAAGTAGTTCCCCTTACGAAGTACAAAGATTTAGCAATGAGTTTCCAGATTATATCATAATTATTTTTTCAACGTACACAAATAAAAAATGAAATGATGAGTAACAAAACATGAGAAAAATTTGGTTGAGCAAAACTCGAATTATTAACGTTATACAATATTCATTACTTTTTTGCCCATTATTGTGTATAGTATTCTCAGCAAATTTTCAATCAAAAACTTAACGTCAGATAGAACGTTTGGAAATCTTCACAAGTCCCCATATGGTCGAAAGCTTAGCAGTAAATTTATTCCTAATAATGGCCATTGCATAATTGTTGTTTGTGAAAATATTCCGTGCACATCGTCGAAATTTTTGTATTATCCGAGAACATATTTACGTATATTTGCATTTTTACGGAATACTATTCACTGTAATACTTTTGGATATATTATAATAATACAGCCCAATTGTATTTTATATAATGGAAACTTTCAAGATATATCATAAAGTATAACTCGTGCTCGCACCGCTTAGTTTAAAAATAAATTTCAAAAACCTAACAAAATCATAATCAGCGTTAAACCGACTGACTCGACTATTTTTAAAACTACTGGAGTCTCATTTTTCCTCACATAATTTACCATGCCATAATTTATTAAACATTCATACGTCATTCAGATTTAAATAAATCTTATGTGTTCGTGAAGCATATAAATGTTTGCTGGCATAAAATTAATTAAATCAAGTATTCAGATACCTACAGGGACAAATTTTTTTGTAAAATTTATTACATCATTATCGCAACTAAGGATCATACTGACATACTGATTTAAATTTTGTAATTTTAGTTTTATTAATACTATGCAAATCGTTACTTTTACTATTATACACGTAGTAACTTTTTCAATACAGAAACACGCGAAATATCAAGCTAAGTTTAATTCTGAAATAATAATTTTACATTTTCGCAATCAATCTGGTTACAACCTTGCTGGCTGTAAATGCCTTCCCCTCCGTTCTTTACCAACGAGCGAGGAGGTTCCGGATTTCATATCTCTCACTTCGTTAGAAAGGTCGATTGATATTTCAGTTAAAAGTAAATACATAAGCTCAAACACGTCTACTCTGGGGTCTAGATAATAGAGTTCGCTTGAGACTTGTAACAAGTAGTCTGACACAGTAAAACTACACTGGCAGTGGTTTGCGAGGCTGTAATTGTAAGAAAACTTCTCTTACCTTCTCTTACCGCCCTTATAACCAGTTTTGACTGTACGACGTTAATGTTCAATGAAAAGATTTATCGCTAAAATGGCTTCTGACCTCAATCTCTGTCAGTCCTTACAAACCGAAGAATCTTCGGAAAAAATAACGGAGTCTATTACGAGGATTTCTATAGAGATTTACAGGACTTCGAAAGACCGAAATGGTGTGATGAGATCATAATAATACGTTAGCCTAATTGCTTTCAGAGTGGACCAAAGGCCTAACTAGTGAGGTGTACAGTGGGCCATGTAACGGCACTGTAGCACACCACCTTACATAGATACGTTCGAAACGTCATACAACGTAACTAAGCGAGCTGATGTTACTTCCATCGGAAGGTGGCCAAACTGCTGACGATTTAAAATTATAGGTTGATCAACATTTAACAAAGTCGTTGCCAATTTCATCCTACGATCTGATAATGATGAAGAATCTGCCAGCTCATCGAACCGAGGTCAGTGATTATCGTATAGGTTATCGAGTAACGATCTGCGTTAGAATAACGTAAACGACAGGCGCTTTTGGTTGACTTTCACAGTTTCAAAAGAGATTCTGTTGCAATTGCATCATCCGAGGAAAAAAAGAATAGGACAGGTCGATTTGAGTAACATGAGTAAATAGAGAAATTACAATGACTTTCACAGTTTCCTACGAGCTTTCCTTATTGCTGTACGAAATATCATATGCATGCGTGATGTATTTGTTGCACTTGAGATTCAGTGTCTTGTCTACGTCATATATCCGAAAACAAATGCTCGTTGAACATAATATATTTTGTTAGACATAAATAAAAGAAATATTAGTTACTTATAAACTCTCAATTAACAATATCGTTCAGACAATATCGACCAGCCTATTATACAACCGGGATAGGATTTATCACGAAAACACTGTTAATCTCCAGTACCAAAATATATATCTCTTGAAAATTTAGGCAGAAATGTAAACACCAATTTCACAATAAATCAAGCGTAGTATAAAGCTTTACAAAGCGTTCACACAATTAACACTTAATTCTCAAAATAAATATCACAGTACAGATACATCATCACGATAAATACTAAATAAATTATAATGACTTCCAGGATACTAAAATTCTGACTAAATGTTAACTATAATATATTTAATGAAGGGACGATGGCGTCAACAGACTCGTGCCTTGTTGAGCAAGGACTAAAATAGAATGACGATCGAGTAAGGACCAAACGGGGTTAAAATGTGTTTAGTCATCGGGAAGAATGTAATTGGGGACAGTGCGTTCTCCAGGGGAACGCTCGGCTCAGTGTTCTCTAAACTGAAGCCGAGTCAACGTCCACCGCAAGGACGACCACAAACTTACTTACCTTCCGACGTATACGTATAACAGTCAGCGATAATCCGTGTCACGTGTAAATTCCACTTGAGACTCATTTAAACACAAAATAGTAATGCCCTGTGAAGTTGCAAGCTACGCAAGTGAAATTGAAAGGGTGAATCTAAAAAATTTGCGATCCTTTATACCAATCTATTAAAGAGTATTTGATCGTGATCGTCAATTATATAAATAGCGAGTACGTAGATCGATAGACATTTTTCGGCTATTTTCTTACGGGTAGTGCAGTGATCTAAAGACATTGGAGAAAAGCTCTCCAGAATTGTTTTCACGAAAGTTCAACGAATAACAGAGAGAAATGTTACTGGAAATGGATCTTCCGAATCGCGAGACTGCGTGTGAAGTTAGTGAATACATTTCGTTATGTATTATATACCTATGCAGTAATGATACTCGATAGAAAATTTTAAAAGAAAGTATTTACGCATAATTCAAAGTATATACGGAAAGGACTTATTGTATGCATGTGGTTGTAATCAATGCGTAAGATCGAATCGATAAATAATATATCATTTTCGTACGGGAAACTTGTTCCCAGATACTGAACAGTCAAAACCAAGTAAGGAATTGAGAGATTTCGAAAGTTCGCGCGTAAGTCGCGCTCGGCCGGAATACACGCGTCACGAACTTTATAGAAAGATTCATACAACTCTAATTAAACGCAAAATAAGATTACCCGCCAATGTATGGCTGGCAAGTAACATTGACGAGTAATTTTTATATACACTTCATCTATTACAATAATTTCCATTTTTCTAAAGTGAAGGAAATTTTTTTTCTTTTTCAACAAGTTTCTCGACGATAACGATTTTGGACAGTATAACGAGCCAAGATTTTCATTAAACGTACATGGCTAAAGGAATATATGCATTACGGAACTGTAGTCGCTCAAGCCATTGCCTGATTGGCATTACGTAAAGTCGGTCGTGTCTTATTCATTTTGCCAACGTAACGAATCGCGGTTTCGCGTGGTTACGGCCATTCACGTTATTATCATAAGAAAGTGAAACAGTCCTGTGAAAACAGAGAATGTTTCGTGGGAATGATGACTGCTGGTCAAAATTATAAGCACAGTGATCATTCTGAATTTTGCAAAAGATTTGAAAAAATCGCAGAAATAACTCTAAGCAATATACAATATACTATTGACGTTAAAGTGTCTTTGACACAGAGACCAACTTTCGGCATGTTTGGATTCAAGTATTCGAGTCACGCGAAATAATGTTTTCTATAAGAAAATCATACTGTTTCAGCAAGATCCACTTTCTACTTTATTATAATCACTTTTACTTGGTAATAAGCGTCTTAGCGTGATATATTTTATAAAGAAAAGTCGTGATATAAAAGGTATCATTGGATACCTGCAGAACAAGTTCTTCGTTATATTTATCATTTATACATGATACGTAACATTAAAGTGCAGTAAGTGACGTAATAGATATTATTTATTGGACGATCGGAAGCATCTTTAATCTTGTGGAAATTGAAGTCATGCTTTTGTTGTCGCACTGCATCGTCTTAGAGAATTGTTATTTTAGATTCAGATGAAAAAGAGTGGTATTTTTTTGTTCATTGCAGGTAGATACAGTTTATGCGGATCCTTCCATTATAACCAATGAGGCCAATAACAATGAATTCGCTAATCATATCGGAGATAATGAGGTTACCATCAGACAAGGAACAACTCTTCAGCAATTTTACGCTGGACAGTCTATCTTTATTACAGGTGGGTAAAAATGTGGTGAACGATAGAATTAATTATTGATAATTATTTTTACTTTATTAAAGTACACTTTTTGTGAGGACACTGACAAAAAACTTCATTCGAGTTGCAGCATAAAAATGTAGCCAAAGGATTTGTCAAATATGAAACAACTGTTTTTGCTTTGTTTTCTTTTATCTTTTTCTTTCTTATCGTCTATCGACTCTTTAATACACTTCATAATATCTTGTCACATCAGACAAATACATGTGTATATAAAAATTCTTGCACAGATCTTTATGTTCTTGTTAATGTGGATAGACCTTCAACATTCTTATAAATAGATGTCATCGTTTCAATCAAATCTTGTGCACAGTTGGAGGCTTATACGCATATCTTATTTTCAAAAATCGATTTTTTCACATAATTTTAGAAGGTTCTCTTTTAAATTGCGCTCTTGGATTTGGATTAATATTTTTCTTTCAATAAAATTTCTGAATATTAACCATTTTACGGCAGGACATTCTCCTGTCTTTCCTCCTTCATTAAATTAGATAGGATTGCGCGTATTTTATTGATTGTAATTCTTTAATCTATTTTTTCAGGTGGAACCGGTTTTCTTGGACACATTCTTATCGAAAAATTACTTCGAAGCTGTCCGGATCTCTCTACTATTTATTTACTCGTACGACCAAAGAAGGGTAAGGACATTCAAAACCGGTTAGAAGAAATATTCACAGACCCGGTAAGTATTTGCTTGATTCTGGAACCATTTCTTCTTCTTCCTTTAATGTCTACTCATAATATGATAACGAAGTAGCACGAAAATTATGTTCGACATATCCCAACATTAATTGACTATTGAATATCCTATGCAACGTGAAAATACAGTATTAGCGGCAATCACGCCAAACAACCTATGCCATATCATATTACTTCCGCGTGTATAAAATAACATGTACTTTCTTATGACTACCTACTATTTTCTAATTTCACTGGAAATTTCATTAAAACTAAAAACTTAATTACGTCAATTTTGGAACTAAGCAAAAGAAAATACACGCATTGGAAAGATTTTACATTTTACAGTCTTTATTGACAAAGCAAAATTTATCATTATTCTGTTTGCTTCAATATTGTTACGATCCTTCGTAGAACTTGTGCAAAGGAAAGTAGCTAATGATTTTCAAGTTTTTACGGAAGAACAGTTATATACTACATAACTATGTTATGCCATAGAAAGCTTGTAAGAATCGTACACATTGGCCTTATATGTGTGCCAAACAGTACTAGAAATACGATAAATTAGCTCTAATAAAACAGTAGTAGATATGGTTAAACACATAAGTACTCTATTCATATATACGTACCTTCAAGCAGGCGAACAGTCATGACGTAATAATCACGTTTAATACAAATTTTGAAGAATAAATTTTTTATTCGATCATCCAAATGAGCAACTCGTCAGAAATCAAAGAATTACATATATATAAATATTTTGAAATTTTACGTTTTTTTCGTTATACTATTTATATAAAATTATTAGTTTCACTCATTTGTCATCGAAACAATATTCAAAATTTTCAAAATTATAACAAACACACTCCATCCCATGTAAACTGAATGAACGAAAACCCAAGGAAATAATAAAGAAGGTACGAGGGAAATATTAAGTTAGATTTGATACTAATATAATAAATTCTAATATAATATTGTCATAACATGAAATCATTCTTGTATACCAATGTAAAGATCTTCAATCGCGTGAAGGAAGAGGTGCCAAAGTTTCGTCACAAAGTTGTGGCCGTAGCCGGTGACTGCAGTGCTCAAGATCTGGGACTTTCTTCAGCGGACAGAACTCTTCTGATTCGTAACGTAAGTCTGACGTAACGGTTGAATAACTACGTAGAGCCAAGCGAAGAGATCAGCTCGTAA
>JARPRH010005707.1:0-14948 GCA_031763665.1 Calameuta haemorrhoidalis
AATTAAGCTCTCGATGTTGAATAGCGGTTTGATCAGCTTTGGTGAGTCTTTTTTCTTTTTTTTTTTTTTTTTTCTGTTGGACAACTGATTTGTACCCTGGTACTCTGATACTAAATTATATTTTGATTGCACCGTTAGATTTGAATTTGGGCTTGGATCACTCGGACGACATTTTATTTTGTCTTTTGTCCTGATGAGGATTTTACACCAGGATTTGGAGGATGGTATCAGGATGCACGGTTGCGCTTGAACTGTGTGGGGAATAAAATTCCCTAGGTAATTTCTACTTTGTATTTACTCGGACTTGACTCCCTACGGTGACCCTTTTGTTCGAACGTTCATAGAAGATCCAATTGAATTTTTGGAAATTTTACGGTTTAACGAAGAGCGATCGTATTATGGATCTTTTAATTTCATTTGTAATCCCCGCAAATTTCTCGAACGTGGTTAATTGGCATAATAGATCCACGGTTACCAACTTATCTCTTGTACGCTTCCACGAAATCTTTGATGTTGCTGTACGTCATTGATGGTTATGGCTTTTTTTTTAATTGACTCTCGCGTAACTTAATTTTTTTCTTTTTATCTGCATATCAGCTCAGGCTGTCGAATCGTCATTAAATTATCAATTTCAACGAGAGATATTCTCCTTCGATATTAGCCTTGTCGTGGGACACCCGGTATATAGTATTTTATAATCTTTAAGACTGTATGAGGGTATCGCTGCTAAATTCCCTAGACGCGTTACACGGTTGTCACGTTTATCCACAAGATGTTGATGGGCTTCAAAAGTCTACTGGAATCACGACGCTGTATGGATAACAAACAGTCGCGTTAATTTTGTCAGCGTTTAATACACAAACGAGATCGTTGCTAGGGATATATATATAGGCCGGCAACACTGTGATAGGCTGCTAGACAATACTCGGAGTCAAAGCGTGCAATCATTTGAATGGCAAATTCGACGATTAGCAAGTCAATATCATCGAAGCACTGATTCCAAGTCTTGACTCTCGAGGTATTCTCCCCTTTTGCCTCCAGACCACCCTTAGCACTTGTAATCTCAAAGTCCCCGCCATTTTGAATCTTCGTCCTCGCGTTTGCTTTTAAATTTATTGAATTTTTTTTTTCACCTTGGTACACCTCAAACTTTTCGCGTCAAACGGTATCCCTGCATCGCGTGAAGCAAGTGCATCCTGACTCGTTCCTAGGGACTTTTTTTCCCCCTATAAACCATCGCGCTCGTCTTTTCCTTCATTTACTTCTTTAACTTAATTTCTTATCTCGCCGGAAAAACCAATAAGCCCTCTCGACTAGCCCCACATTAACTTCTTCGTTAAGGACATTTTAATCTTAGGACTCGTGGTACCAACCTTGCGGGATTTAAGTTTTGACGCGAATCTTCACGCCTTCATGGTTCATTAATTTTACGATGGTACTGGAACGTCTCTTCGTCATGGTTCTTCTCTCTGTAGAAAAAGAAGAAAAAAAAAAGTGAATCTACCATAAGTATAATTAATCGTACGAATTGCATTTACGCACGATAACCTAACTAGGATTTAATTAGCGGTATTTAAATCACGCAACTTTTCACATCTACTCGTACGACTATCGATTTTCATTGGAAATCGATCGAAATACGAGTAAACGTCTATCGATATCGATATACACGATCCAAGCGCACGCATCTCTAATTGTTCGTATAGACGGATATGACGTTCTATGACGTGCAGATAAACTGCATATTAATTGGACCCGCGTGACAATTGAATTTTGATTAACGACGCTGGAATATTTATTGAGTCCTATCGGAAAGAGTGCAGCGCGTATTTGTTTGTTGATCTCGTGACCAATGACAATAAAAATCCACGGATACGTACACCGCGTAACTCTATTTATACGATAGTCGCTAATAAAACTGCACTCCGGTATATTTAGCTCCTAATCGAAACTTCAATTTGAGTCGCTATTGTCAGACCTAACCTAACCCAAGCAGTTTGAAACCCTGTTTACCGACTGTAACAGTAATTAATCAGGACTTTGTCGTTAATCGTTTTTACCACTTGTTGACGCGCTAAATATGCGTCCATTCCTTTACAACGAACTTGCGCATTGAAAAGCTTAAGGAATATATATATATATATATATTTCACTCGAACGAAATTTTATCTTGTAACATCGCTTTCCTGTATCGCACACGGTGAATCTGGTTACAGGGTAGAGTGAAAGTGATGAGAGTCTAGATTGGTCAGCCACAGTCAGACGGTTTGATGTGTTTGGCAGGGATTCTCACCGTTAGCAACGTTAGTATGAGGGTTGTGCGCGCGCGCGCGTGTTGTGTGTATGTGTGTGTGTGTGTGAGCTTGCGAGTAAACAGGCGAAATGCCCGCGTGACAAAGTGTGAATCTCGCTAGAGAATCCGATTAGAGTGGCTGAACGTTTGGGTTGGAGGGTACGAAGTGCCGGGTCTAGGTAAGGTAGGTAGGTTACCAAAGGTGAACGAAGGTGTTCGGGGTCGTTGAAGTGTGCTTTTCAGTCAGCAAATGCTGCTCGAGAGTGGAGGTCGTGAGGTTAGGACGTTGAAGGGAGGGAGGGATTGATGAGTGGCAAGCGGAGTTGGGTTCAAGAGGAGAGGATGAGAAAAGGGGTACAGTCAGGGATATACCCTAGTGTGGTGGCCTAATGGGATTGGTCCGTCCGTGTAAAAAGCGTCGGGACGCGACCCGACGCCTGCACTCGGAAATCCGAGGAACTCGAGAGCCCATTAGCTCCATTTTTCATAGCGGCATGGAGGCGTCATTGAGATCTTAACATCCCTGCCAGTATATCGTTCCACCTGGTCAACCCTTACGGGTAGGGTGCGCACGTGCGTCGCTGTCGCTCTTTCTCTTTATCGTTAGGTCTGGTTGTCTCTCTTGGTCTCATTGTGAATTCTGTCCGCGTTACGAGGGAGTTTGGCTGAGAATTATTCGAGACATTGGAAAGGGATTTTTTTTTTGAGTCAGGGGATTTTTCTCTTTACACGGACTTCCTAGTCCTCGAGTACTGTCTCGCTTTGAGGTTGTTCTTTTTGGTTTTTTTAATTTTTTTTTTGACACTCTGAAAAAATCACGAACCATTATCCAGTGGGAGGGTGGGCTGGTCTGGGGTGCACGTGTCGTTTTTATCCTCACCGAGTCGCTTTTCGTATTTCAGAAGAACGTGAATAGTGTCTTGGGCAAATGAAGCCAATTTGTGTGGTCGCCTAATGAGCGTGCGCCTTTCGAGAGTGCTTGCCGTGGAAGCCGCAGGATAGAGAAAGACATATACATGTATATAATCAAAGGCAAAGAAAATCACGTCTGACTTCATGATTGCATTGTAAACAGGGATAATCAGGTATGTCCTAACCTGTACGAGCAATCTGACAATCCGATAAGATTGACCAGTGAGATCTGTTAATGAATTAATAAAAAAATGGTTAAAATGACGTTTCGTCAGGACCAACCATTGAAAATTTATCACGGATCGGTCTTCGGTGTCTCCTGTACCAATCGGATTGAAATCCCCGATCCCGTGAATCTTAAATCAGCGTAAACGGGGATTCGGGTTACCTCGGGATATAGAAAGACTCTTATGGGTTTCTAGAAAAGCGAACGCGACGATCAAACAGATCGGGTCCGTTTAGCGTGCAGCCTCCGTTCCTTACGGATACGAGAAGAGACACACCATGGCCGTGTAGCTGATCTTAGTAGCGGGTCCTTGTCAGGTACCCAGGCGAACCTGAGGTCATTGATACCCTTAAGGTTAGACCTCTTCCTTAACTCACTCCGATGGTCAGAGCTAGGTTAGGCTATTATACCTCGGCTGGGTCGAACTTTTATACCTTGACGCGAACCCAGGATAAGAGTTCCTTTACCCATGGGAAAACGTGCCAGGTTTCTGACGTATGTGTACATACACTGACGTCACGTATTACACCTACGGGCACGTACGCATGTAACCCGTCGACGACAAGGACTGTGTCGTACGTGCGCACATAAATTCATATACGGCTCTTTCAAGTATACGTATCCCTGTATACGAGTGGGTACAGCAGAGCAGCGTCTTTGCTTTGCGCGTAAACTCGTTTTATTGATCTCGATATTATTACTGCGTAGTAAATACACACGTAACGGAGGGACACGCGCCATCTTATGCTCTTCGACGGAATTTTCTAGCTCGGTGATCGTTCCCGTCGTGTATGACGAATGAGCGACGATCCGGTGAGAAGAGATAGGTTAGTTTGTGAAACGAGCTGTAAAGTAAGTCTTTATTGTTTCTTATTACTTTCGCTTGTAAGATTTTTTATTACTTTAACTTCGCAGTAACTTATCGCGCGCTTAGTTTCTACGTAGGCGATACGATAGTCACGATCGGAAATAGTTCGATGCAAGCAGTGCCTTTATTCTCGATAGTTTATCGCGCGCGCGCGAGAGAGAGAGAGAGAGAGAGAGAGAGAGAGGGAGCTGCGAGGGTGTTATCGTGTCTAGAAAAAAGAAAAAAAAAAAAAAGTCGATGATGGATAAAGAGCGACGGAAGTCACGCAAGGGGATCGAAGGGATTGGTCGCGTTTTCAAAAGATTATTACCGGTGGTTGAATTTCAATTGAATATAGCGCTGTGCCTAATCACTGTACGTTGCTTGAAAAGAAAATTAGGTTATGTTAGATTGAGCAGGGTTCGATTTACTTCAGTCTGGTTAATTTAGGTTCGATTCGTTGAAACGTAAGAGAACGTATTTCCATGGGCTTTGATAAGTATCGATTCTTTGGTATTATTTGAAGAATTTTTAAGAGACACGTGCAAACGAACTTTCTCCATTAGTAGCGCGACGACGAGAGAGAGATGCTTTTTCTTTTTTGAACATTATTTCAGGCTCGATAAGCCCCGTAGGAATGTTTTTAAGGTACGCGGGTCAATATTTGACAACGCGAGAACCCAATTTCGTCGTTGTAATTATTCGCTATTCACATTGGAGAATTGACACTGAAGTATTGTACCGCTTCGGGTGCTTGACGTATCTCGTATATCTGAATTTTTTGATGAACGCGAGGAACGACGTGCAACTGGCGGGTAATTTGAATTACACTCCGCAGAGGGTACTCTTTGGTTTTCACGTGTACCTGTACAACACGGTACACGACTCCCTTCGCTTAAAGTAATTAGTACTTGTTGACGTGCAAGGGTGATATAGGCACTGTATATATGTATGTGCCTATATACATATACATATACATATATATATATATATAGATGCGTATAACCTGAACCCTCTATCGCACGTTATTCACATAGAAACACTACCCTGGCGTTCATTAATGACTCCGACAGAACTCTCTTAATCATTCCACGCAGTGAGTTTACTCTGGTAAAATATACAGAAAAAAAAACAGTGATGCCGTTGAAATGCAAAGAGAAAGCGAAATAGTGATGGGGGACGGAGACAGAGAGAGAAAGAGAAAGAGAGATTTGGATGGGGGATGCGAACAGATTTTTAAGGCGAAACGTGATTTAGCGACATTGACAGAAATTGTTGATTTAATATAAATCTTTTATTTACGTATTGTACCGTAAATCTGAAATTTCTTAGAGTCTGTATGGCAGATCCCGTATTGTTAGAAAAGAAAATCATTATAAAACCGTCAGGTCGGAGGTCAGAGCTCAGGATACGCGTTCATATTAGCCGATGGTTAGGGAGCTGTAATCTGTTTACGAATTCAATACATTTTTTTGACAATTTGCAAACACTTAAGTCCTTAGCAAAATCCCACGTGGATTTCCCCAAATTAACGTAAATGTGTGTTGAAAGAGAAAAGAGAAAAGAATTCAATCCGAAATCCATGTAGTATACGCATACATATTTTTTAAAAAACATTGTATAATGTGATACGTGAAAAAAATATGAAAATCATGGATTGACTATATTTGCAGAATAGAATCACAACTGGTACCAACACGATGACTCAAAAATACCAGAGGACATTAAAGTTCACAATTTTGTACGGTACTGGTATACTTGTAGTTTTATGGAAAAATTGATATTGACTTGCTATCAAGATACTTTTTCTTTTTTTACTTTCATCCAATCTCTTTCTTGTTTTAATATCAACTCACGATCTTCCCGATAGCGTGCAAACGAGTACGAGACTCCAATGACAGAAATACGTCTACGAAGAATTTAAAATATAGAAGCGATAATTGAGGCTTAAGTGTTTTCGTTTGGTCCGAAGTTAGCGCCGTATTAGCCAGCCCTGCGACGACGCATTTATCGGCGTCGCGACGCTGTGTACCGACAGACCATGTCGAAACAGACGCTTCTCACTATGGCTGACATCGAAGTACGCGCAGTATACAATCCAAACGCACCACCTGAAGTTTGCCAATCCGACTTGCATATCCCATTTGATTTCCAAAATAGAGGCAACTTCAGTGGGTACGTTTGCACTGAATAACCCTGTATACAATTGCATATGCTTGTCATCTCTTATATCGCCTGTAAACGCCGCTACTGCACATCACGAACGTCCTTCGCGAAGTAACGCCTAAGCGTCGATAGGAAATAAAATTTCACAAATTTATTATCACGGTCTCTTTCTCGAACTAATCTATAGTGTACATACATACAGCTATCAATATCCGCCTAACGGCCAGACTTGCACTCGGTTTGCTTTCTGCAGGGGTTACAGAGGTTCCTGACCCGACATTGTGCATACTATATATATATCTATATATCTACGTGTGGTAAGTTATGCCGTATCGTGTATATGCATACATACTAGATGCCTGCCAGTCGAATCGTAGACTATGCACGGCTGACTGGTCGCACAGATTTCTACTGACTTTAACGGCCGTCCGATCGTATTATTGAGGAGTTAGAAAGTAGAAAAAAAATGGCAGCCGATATTCCGTAGCTCGATCTTAAGTTCTTTCGCGGGTTAGATCTTCGTGCTTGATGGGTCGTGTAGTCTCTATTGGTTCTTCTTCGTGCATTTGTTCGAGTGTCCCGCGTGCCAACTCTTTGAAAGGCAAACGTATAGTCTCGCGATTTGAATTTTGCCAGGAATACGATATTAGGGCTGAGTCTTCAAAGAGCGACCGACAACCACGTTGTTCAGCTGTATACACTGGGGGATACAATCCTTGTGACTCTCTATGCTTGGAACGATATTCCTTCTTGCTCTTTATTTTCGTTTTTTGCATTTACCCCTAGCACGAGGCGCGCTATTGAAAAATGTTAAAGGCATGCGTTTGCGACTTGCGGCTTTTTATTTGACTCTGCGTGCTTGTTTCCATTTCTCTTGGTCTTTTTTTTTTTCATTATGTTGTTTTCGCTTTCATGGAAACTAAATTGTTAAACGATATCCAAGTACTGAGGGATATGGTGCAAAAAGGAGTCAGTGGGAAAATGTACCTGCATGCATGCTGTCTGACGGAAAAAAAAAATTGCCGAGTCGTACGTAGATTCAAGAGAGTGAGAGAGAGAGAGAGAGGGGAATATGGAAGGAGAGGTATATGTATATTGAAAAATCTTTTTCAATTTTTAGCTACTATAAACTCCTCGTTTCGCGCTACTACGTTGCTATAGGAATTTGTCCTACTGGCGGGCGGGCTACGTGAAAGTAAAATAAAATTCTCTTTTTTTTTCCCCCTTAACCTTTCTTTTTTCATCGTTTGGCTCATTTCGTACCTTTTCTGCTCTTCTCTATTCGTTTCTTTGACTCTCCCGTCCTCTCACTGAAATCCTGTCGCTTCATTTTCCGACCTCGTAATTACGAGAGACAGAAGTTCCTGGTATTTATCACCGACAAGATTTCATATATATGTATATGTACATGTGCCCACACAAAGATACAGGTAGTTTTACGTGTCGCTGAAATTAGGGCGATCTCTATTGAAACCACGTGTCGTTCACTTGTCTCGTGTATCTCGACTACAGTTTGCGGAAAGTGAATGTAGGACTTTTTGTAATGCTTAAGGAGGAAGCGACATTGAAATTTTTTTTTTTCTTCCATAGACGCTCCAACGAAGTTTGGCTTTGAAATTTGCAATTTTACAAATTCTTTCGTAAGTTTCTCCCGTGTCCGGACCAAGTTCGTACATAACGGCGAAAAATCACGGTCGCTCGTGTTCTGACGTAAGACGACCCTGATGCCGCGGCTTCGCGTTACTATTTCTAGACCCTAGAAGCCTCCGATACGTATATCCTCCTATTTACTTTTCTTTCTGACTGTACGCGCGTGTATAGTATATATGTTATATATATATATATAAAGAGCAGGAAGCATTTAGTCAAAGAAAAAAAAAAAAGACAATCGGCCTATAAACAAAATTGCCTATAGTCTGCACTTGTTTATTGGTGATATTCGGATATATCAAAAGGAAAATAAATTTGGTTAATGAACGTTGACATAACTGTAGCATGATAATGGTACAGTCGGTATGAAAAATATATAGCAACAGTGTATTTGTCGGGGAGAGAATATTTTCGGAATTGTCTTTATTTATTTGAGTTTCCGGTGTGTTCGAATAATAACAGACGCAAGCCGATTAGTCGTTTTAACGATCGGGAGATTATTGACGAATTCGAATTCGTCACAATTGCATTTCTTTATGGGGCTTCGGCAACCACTATCAGTTTTTGACATGATGTTATTTAACGTATGGACGTATCGATTGCTTTATTTCAGTACAGTGACGCGAGTTCCAGCCGTGATTATGCGAATCGGCAATTCTCGGGAAGACTCGGCAATCTTCGGGATGCTAACCTACAAACACTTTTTACGGAGCCGTAATACGTCGTACCAGATCTTTAGGGAGGATCGAGGGTCGTGGGTTGCGAACTAGGGACTTTGATTTTTTTCTATTCTTTTTTTAGAAAAGATCTTCACCGATAAGAGACACGTCAAATTAATTAATGGTGTGCCTTAAAATTTGTTTAAATTGTAACAACGAAAAATGTTTCTTTTTCTTATTTTTCTTTCTCTCTTCCTTGTACGTTTTTTGTTAATAATATTTATTTATAAATTTTGGATTTTCGAAATATTTTTCTTGGATAGGCTGGATTATCTAGTTGCTCTTTATATGTGCTTTGAATTTATCTTCCAATTGTCATTTTTCATTGCTCGGAGGTCTTGCGCGATAATAGGGTCTCTTTCTTGATGGTCGAAATGTCGGTTTCGCAGGACTCTACGGTCAGATCAAAGATAAGAAAGCAGAGATAGAGATGACCGTAGGCTTTCTGTAATCTCGACGATTTATCTTCGTACCGGAAGAAAGTCCATTATTAAATTCATTTCTTCCGCACCAATAATCATAGCGCTACTCGACCGAGTCATCTTAAAAAACGATGAAGCGACATTGAATGGACCACGTGCGAAAGGATTAGAAAAAAAATAAAACTAGTCCAAGATAGCCTTGAATTAAATTGGGTTAAATTCTATAATAATTATTTATATAGAAAAATTTCAATTTGCCTTTATCGATAAATTATTAATCATGCCGTGGCTGAAGCAATATCGATTACAGTTTCATTACCGACCGAGTCGAATTACCGTCGGTAAAGTCCACTCGCGTACAGAAAATAATCCCATAATACCGTTATGGATTTTTTTTTCTAAATTTATTTGAATTTAGATTATTGGTAATAGAAATCGATCGCCTCGTTATTTATATTCATTATCTATCGGGTATCCCTGTACAGCTAAACGAATTCTCCTTTGAACGGCAAATTTCGGTTTTGTCGCTTAACTGGAAAATCCCGAAGGGGATTCCCCGTACGCGCATGCGCAACGCGATAACCTTAATCGCTGGTATGCATTAAGTAAATAGGGAATGCGATATATAGAGCTAAGAAGCTTGCGTGAAAGTTGTTCCTGCGTCCCGGCCCATCCATCTTCACCACTACCCTTACTTATAACGTTCTATGGCCAAAAATAATCCTCCGACACACAGGCAAACGCGTTACCAATAAGACGTCTTTTGATTGCGTATACGCACGCACCTGATGCAGACCTCCCTTGGAATTCTTATATAGCGATGATCGCGTAGGAAAATGCCACTCGGTATAAGCTGACACTGAAAATTATATTTTTTCAAGAATCCACTTTCATCCTTAACCTCGTGAATACATTTAACGGGCTTTCACCGTCCCTTGTTTAATATAAAAATCTAATACACGAATCGTTTCGTCGATAAGTTTATAAATGAATTATTCGCTATGGCAATATTTTAATTTTCATATTTTATTTCGCTCCGATCACGTATTACACCTCGAGCACTCTGTATCTCTCTGTCTCTTTCTCTCGCGTGCATTTTATCCCATCAAAGTAAAGCCAGTCGCCTTCGACATACTCCAACTTTATTCGATAGTACTTGGCTGCTCCAGAACGCCGTGACAGCAGCCTCTGGGATTTTACGTCTATACATACTGGAAGGATCTGTATTTTCCACCAGCCCCATTTTACGCTCACGTCCTTTTATTCCTTATCGTCGCAGCAGCTCGTTCTCGACATTTTGGTACCTCCTTTTTTATCTCTCTCTTTCTCTCTCTCTCTCTCTTTTGTACTTCACAAGTATCCCATGAGAGTCCGGAGTTTCTGTCGCCCCTGTGTCACCACCATTTTGAAATGTCCAGCCAATGTTCCACCGCGTCCTTTTACACTCGTCAGCTAACTTCCTTTATATTATCCCCCCTCATCTCCACCCCTTTTCACTCTTTCTTTGTTTCCTCATTGTTTTCGTCTGCTCCAACGACGTTCCTCGCTTCGCCCATCGCCCTCCTTATAACGGGTGACCCGATTGAATTTCAGTCGTGGACAACTTTTACGATTCTCCATTTTCTTTCCCTCCCCTTTTCCTGCAGTAGTCATTACTTCGCTTGTTCGATTGCTTTACTACTTGCATCTAAGCACTATTGTTCCGTAGGTACTTCCGTGTGGGTCTCATGACTTTTTTTTTATTACGAATTCAAAGTTTTTCGAAACAAAAAAAATTGGCTTCTATCGCTCAATGACGAATGATCCAGATCTGTTACGACCTTGCAGAATGACTGACGATCCCAAATCCTAATAAAGTGATCGCCAGGATCCCCAAGTCACAAAAAAGATAGGTTTAGTAACGCTCGAACATCGCAACCCCTCTTTGTATATCTATACCTTCATATTTCACTTTCCATTTTTCTCTACCAATAGAAATTCTAGTAGGATTTACTCGCAGTCTCGCGAATCTTGTAGCGCGACACTTTTACTTCTTAATCGATTAAACGTTTTGCCTTTCTCCGACAGAATTTTCATTATCATTATTATCGTGCAGATTTATTATTCGCAGAAATTGCCTATTACGTTATGTGCAACAGGTCTATACGCGGATATAGGAAGTTTGCGGTTATCATGGGGTTGCGAGAGTGAGTCAGCACGCTAGTACATATATATCTATGTAGATATGGTTTGATGAACATATTTCTGAAATATCATAATAACAGTAATGTCACAGAATCGTAAACAAAAGTTTGTATACGGATAGGAAGAGATTCGTAAAATGTCTATTTTTATTTTATTACACGTAAAGTCAGGAGGTCGTAAAGTCGATGTGTTTTGCAGTAGCGGCGGAGTAATTGCACGTAGAGAAAGAGAGAGTGAGACAAAAATAGGTGACGTCACTTCCAGGGTCACCAGTTGGTGTCTGCGGTGACCATTTCGGAACACGGGTCTGCCTATACTTAACGGCAGCCAGTAGTATAGCAGTTTACGGTCAGCCGTGCGTATTCCTGCCAGGTAGAGTGGCGAGCTTGACATTGACAAATAAGGATCCCTTGGTTAATGGCTACAGTATTCTCTGCCGGGCAAAAGGGAAATCCCCCAGATACGTCTGACGTCAACGAGGAGAAAAAATGTTTTTTTCTTCTCCATTTTTTCTTTTCGCGCTATCCCCTTAACCTTTCATCGAAATATTTTGCAAATCTATGCGAAAACGCGGCCGAATTGTCAACGCGAAAGATACTGTTCGCTAATACGATTATTCCTAATTTCATGAGAAACGTGCAGATTCTTTCTGTCTAATTCTGCAGTCGTTTTTTGAGGCATAGACGCGTAACGGTATCTTGCCAGGGAGCACTGATAATAATTGATAAGAGTATAGAGCCTGAGTCCACGTGTAAATATGTAGAAACTTCAGTGATGAAGCGTGGAAATATATTACGAGCGGTAAATAAGAAACGTGCCCTGAGCACCGTGTAAAATAGTATGCGCGACTGTCACTCAAGAAGGGGAATCCCCGGAATGTCGTGGTACGCTGGTGGCTCCAGCTGAGATCAGCTGAGAGAAGCTTCTGAGAGAATGAAAGAGAAATAGAGTAGATCAGTAAGCATGCAGAGAAAGTAATAGAGGAGAAAGAGGAAAAGCAAAGGAAAATCTAAAGAGAAGAGCGCAAGAAGTCCAATAAGGAATCAGAATCCCACGTAGTCGTTTTATAAGAACACTCTAGGGTGAACCTTTATCTTTGGATTCATGAGGCCTAAAGGGGATTTTCGTAGTTAGGTTGGTAGTGGCGCTTACAGAAATCCATATTGATTCATGGGGATCTATTGAAAGTGAAATCTACTTGTTAGAAAAAAAAAAAAAAAAGGTTAGCGTACTACCTATCTATACCGGGTGACCGTATAGTAGTCAATCTTTGTCGATCTCTATTAAGTTTGTCCCATGGAAACTCGGGTATTTTTTTTTTAAATATAATTTTACATTGTCAACTATCACTGGCAAACATACTGTGTGTCGATCGATCTCAAATCAAATCTATATATTCGAGTACCAAACTGACATGCTTTAGTAATTTATAAAGCTGCTTTCACATCGTTTATAAAGCTCGCGAAAATTCTTCTTCCCGAAATTTGATAAACCCTATACGAAGCTCGCATTACAATTCCCCTAGCATTTTCCCTAGAGGATCTCTCTAACCGATTTTCCACTTATACCATAGGGAACGATACGTCACGCTCGTAAAAGACGGATGAGGATTCGTCTGATACGACAATCTCATTGTAACCCCTCGTACACGAAGTTATCGCAGACATCCAAACTGGTTGAGCAGGGAAAACGAGATTTATGTCAAAATTTCGAAAAATACATTTTTGAGGTAAATACATTCGTAGTAACAAAATGAAGGTTACTTATTGCACCGATAAAGAAGAGTATCGCATGATTTTTCGTCGTTATCGTTCATTCTCCTGGAAGAAAGAAACAATTTTTTTTGTCGTTTTAAAAAAAAATTACAGATTTTCTAAAAAAAAAAAGATAAAAAATAGCGCTCGTAATGGAATTAAAATTTTTTTTTTTTTAATCACACCACTTTCCTTATAACACTTTTACAAGTATCCGCCGTGCCAATTGGGGTAAGCACCCCCCTCCCTTTGTCTTATTGTCCTAATAAAAAGGCGGTAACTCGAAACGGCTACTGAAAGTTTCAACCCCTCTTCAACATCTTTGCCCACGTAGCTCAGAGCAACTACAGCAACTCCTTCGATCGGAAGTATCACTTCTGGCTACTCGAACCACCGTCTTTGAGTAAGCATCCCTTGGCCTCGTGCAAAACGTGGATATATACATATGTACATACATACACGTAAGATAATGAGCACACAGGTACTTGTATTTCTGAGCCGATGTCGAGATTAGGTGGTATCCATCAAGGGGTTGGAATATTGGTGGGAGGAGAGGGGGAGGGGGGAAGGAAATACGAGCCATTTCCGGATTGTCGGAAACGGCGAGTCAGCTACGACCGTTGCGTCCTCATTTTCGAAAATGGATAAATCGACCTGGTGCGATCCACAAATTATGAAATAATTAGACTCTCCGATAAGTTTCACAAGATCTCCATTTTGCAAGATAATTGCAATTGCTACGGTTTCTCGAAAACGTGAGCAAATTTTTTTTAGCAACTTATTCGAGCACCGTTAGATAACCGTTTCAATATCGTATCATGAATAGTGTCGTATTATCGGAGTAGCGAAGGGTCTGTGTTTGAGATTTTTCAGCTTTCCTATAACAGCCATGAGTGCGAAAGAGAGGCTGTCACGGGCACTCGCACGAGTCCGACAAGGACGAACGTAACGACGGAGCATTTTTCGAGCGGACATGTTATGAAAAAAGCTTTCTAATTCCTCTTAAAATTTTCAATATCTTTAATCCGCTCTAAGTCACTTTCGTATTCGAAACGATTTCATATATGTCATTGTCAATGAAATTTTATATGGGAAAACATTACATTCGAGAAAGACGCACTGATCACCCATCGAGGAAAATCCGGACGATCGTTATGTCTGTCTCTCTCTTACTTACGTAAAGGCGCATAGGTGCCTCTCTCTCGCACTTACGGCGGGTATACGATGCACGGAAAATCTTTAAAAAAGAGCGAACACGAACCCTTCCAAGATCGGTTAAAACACACTGGAGGTTTGCCAATGAATATCGAATAATTTCCTCTCGGCTTCTTGTCTGCCAAATCGGTGCCAAATGGTGGTAAACTGTGTGGTGACAGGCATTATCAACGAGTCTACTGATTTTACACACCTATTAAGGCTCCACGACGCCGATTCGATTAAAAGATATTTCTTAATAAATATTCCTGGCCTCCGATACCTGTAATTATACACTTTGATTTTTTTTTTTTTCATTGTAACACTTTTTTTCCTGTCTTTTTTATATCTCAAAATTGATCTATCCCCCCCCCCCCCCTTCTTTCACGCTTCCCTAATTCCGACGTTGATTATTTTCCACCGCGCGGATATCTCCAACGTTATGCTTCAAAGACGATCTAGGCGAATTCTATACGTACAGCATCCGTCTCTACCTTGATTATCTGACAAAGAAAACGAAGAAAAAGTATTACGGATATATCGGCAACGTCGCAGGATGCCATTAAAGATTCTCCGCGTCT